>SNQJ01S0229691.1:2801-14220 GCA_010110895.2 Picea sitchensis
TCCAAATGGTACCCCTACCCCTTCTTTTATAGGCTAGAAGGAGCTAGGGTTTTGGACGAACTCTCGGCCATGCATGGCCGGGAGTTTCAGTTAACTGACCCATAGCTTTTTGTCCCGTCGGCAACTTTCCATTTTTTGTGATTTTGAAGGCAAACGCGGGCTGTAGTGGGCCTGCTAGCATTTGCCCGCGGGATGTAGTGGGCCTGCTAGAGTTTGCCCGTGGGTTGTAGTGGGCCTGCTAGCGTTTACTTTTTAAAAATGGAGTTTTTGGAAGAGTTGTTCAGTAGTTTTTTGGCAAAGAAGGGATATGAGTTGGTCTGATGCCAGGTAAGCATGTGTGGTGCAATTTAGGGATATAACAATGGCCGAGAATGATATTATACTTCTGACAGAAGCTGATCATTGCCATAGATTTGAAGGCCTGGGCATTATCGGTAACTATATTTCGGGGACACCTGAATCTTGACAAGATATTGTCTTTCAAGAAATCGATCACCACCGAGTTTGTTTCCCTTTTGGTTGGAATGGCTTCCACCCACTTAGTAAAATAATCCGCAGCTGTTAAGATCCACTTATGATGAGCACTGGAATGAGGATTAATTTCCCCTATGAAGTCTAGACCCCATTGTTGAAATGGAGCTTCATCTTTGACTGGAACAAGTGGCAATGCGGGGAGTTTCTGTTTACCAGCGAATATTTGACACGGGTTGCACGCACGTACTTTGACATTGACGTCTGAAAATAGTTTCGGCCAATAGTATCTGGCTCTCAAGATCTTGTAGGCTGTGGCTCTCCATGCATGGTGTCCTCCAACGACTCTTCATGAAATTCCTCTATAACCCATGGAGTTTTCGACTCAATCAAACAGACTAGCAAGAACCCGAGTGGATCCTTCCAGTATAGTTGATTTTCGGCGATGTAATATTTTACAGCATGGAGTTTTAAAGTTCTGCATTTGGTTGGTGATAGTCCATTTGGGCATTTCAGGTTTAACAAGTAGAACACTATGTCTTTATACCAGCCTGACGATATGAAATTTTCCTTGACCTTACTTGGATCTGTTTGGTCATCTGGCTCATGCAGGTGTGTGTCTTCATCTTCTTCTTGCAGGCAATTAATATCAAGATCTCTAAGATTTGACTCAGCCAAGAGTTTGGCTAGAGCCTTCCCCTTTATCAATTTAGTCAACTTGACTTCCAGATCGAATTCTTGTATTTTAGCGAGCCATTGCCCTCTTTTTCCGTCACTATCCGACTGTACCAATATGCCTTTTACAGAACTGGTAGGCACATAGGTTCTAAATGCTTTCAAAGCTTTTACCATTGCGTATGCTTGTTTTTCCATTATGTTATATTTCAGTTCTGCATCTCTAAGAATTTTTCTAAAAAATGCTATCGGTTGTTCGAACCCCTCTTCATTTTTCTGCAAGAGTACCGCGGCGATGGTATGTTCAGAAGCAAAATAGAAGATGAGAAAATCCTTCAAATAATTCGGACTTGCTAACACAGGTGCCTCTCTATAACTTTTTTAATGTGTGCAAAATATGCCTTGGCCTCAGTGGTCCAATTTACCCCGCTGTCCTTCTTCAACATTCCTGTAATCAATTTGACAATCTCAGAGAAATTAGGAATGAACCTTCATAGAAAATTTATCTTTCCTAAGAATGATTGAATTTCTTTTATATTTCTAGGGATAGTGATAGTATCGATCACTTCAATCCTCTTAGGATCAATCCTGATTCCTTCCTTAGATACGACATGGCCCAGAAGCTTACCTTCCCTCATAGCAAAATGTGATTTCTTTGGGTTAAGGGATAGACCAAACCTGTGGCACTTTTCGAACGTCTGTCTTAGATGCATCAAATGTTCCTCGTCAGTTTTAGAAAAAACCGTCAGATCATCAAGGTAAATAACTACGAACTTGTCCCTTTCTCCTACGAAAGCGATGTCCATAGCTCGTTGGAAAGTGGCCCCTGCATTCATCAAACCAAAAGGAATTTTATCATACATGAAAGTGCCCCAGGGTGTGGTGAAAGCAGTTTTTTCCCTGTCTTGTTCGTTCATAGTGATCTGATTATAACTAGAGAAACCATCTATCATAGACATTCGATTAGCTCCAACAACCCTTTCTAAAACATGGTCCATCTTGGGCAGTGGGTAGTTATCTTTGAGAGACGACTTGTTTAAGTTTAAGAAATCCACAGACAGTCTGATTTCCCCATTCTTTTTCCTGTCTGGGACTAGGTTAGCTACCCAGTCCGAGTATCTCAGAGGTACGATAATTTTTGCGTCCAAGAGTTTTTTAACTTCCTTTTCTATCACGGGTAACAAAATGGGGTTAATTTGCCTAAGCTTTTTCCTAAACGGTTTGACCCCAGGCTTCAAAGGTATCTTGTGATCAATAATGGAAGTGTCATACATTTTCAATTCATCATAGGACCAGGCGAAAACATCTTTATATTGTTTGAGTAAGTATTTGTACTTAACTTTCACTTTGGGAGGGAGGAACTTCGATATTTTTACCATTCGGGGTTCTTTTCCGGTTCCTATATCGCAGTCCTCCACTTCTTCTAGTTGTGGCTGTAAACTGGACTTCACGGGTACATCGTTCTGATAAAAAAGTCTTTCCAAAGGAATCAATCTTTTGGGAATCTGATTTCTTTTAAGGACCAGCATACGATGATCCGCAATTTTTTCTCGGAAGACTTCAGGTTCCTCTCCTTCTTGCATGATCCACCTGGAGTCATTCTTATTTTCTTGGTCAGCGTGAGTATCTGAGAATTCGCCTACTATTGTAAGGAATTTCTCGATTTGTTCACCATCTTCAAATACTTGCCAGTGTTGGATATTGTCTGGTATGGAGGGTTTGTATCTGATTTCAATGTGGTACTTCAGTTTGAAGGTTGTGGGAGGAGAGAAGGTTGAAGCTTCCTTTGCCAATGCATCAACATGTAGATTCTCTGCGCGAGGGATAAAATGGATATTCACAGATGAGAAATTTTTTTCCATGAGATCCCAAGAATAATTTCTATACACTCTTAGTCTGGGATGCCTGGCCAGGTACTGCCAGTTTACTTGTTTTACTATTAATTCCGCATCACCATATACCTCCAAGTTTTTTATATTGAGCCTTTTGGTAACCTCTAATCCTAAGATCAATGCTTCATACTCGCATATGTTATTAGTGTAATCTATGTCCCACTGCAAATGATACGAGAAAGGAACAATGAACTTACCTTCAGGTGCCACCAAAAATACTCCAGCACCTGCCCCTTCAGAAGACGAAGCACCGTCAAAATACATTTTCCAGACACCAATGTTACACAGCTCTTCTGTCATGGGGTTTGACTCTTCTTGCTTTGTATCGATTTCCTCTAGGAAACCATCCAGGCCATCATCAAAAGATAAGATGCAATTTCCCAGATCTTGGTCTGCAATGTAAATAGGGAAGTTGTGCGGGTTTTGAGGGTCATTGACCGTATATGCTAATCTTGTTTCTCTGTATAAATGAGTGAACTGACCACTGAACACAGGGATTATGGCATAATTCATGTCTAACTGAAGAGAACCCCCCAACTTGGCTCCCCATGACCTAGATAACAACATGCCATACTTAGGGGGAATATCGACGATAACAACATCCATCACGATACTCTTAACCGGGACCTGCGCCAGGGTAACTACCAGATCCTTTATCATCCCCATGCATTTAACTTTCCTCGAATCAAAAGAGTACAAATTTCCATAAGGTCTTGTGATCTGGAGACCCAACTTCTCCATTATAATTTTGGGCATAACATTATGGGAAGCTCCGGAGTCTAACATATAATTATGTAGCAACTGATTGTATACGTTCAGGGTGATATAAAAGGGAGCGATGTTGTCTTTGGACCCTTCGAAATGGGGACCCAAAGTGATGTTAGGTCTATCATCTTCCAAGTTTATGACATCGGACTAGCTTTCTAGCTCAGAGACACCTATCATTTTGGTAATTTGTTTGCGATAAACGGGGTTTTTCGCTAATTCCACCAAAGGGATTGGTATCTTAATTTTGTTTAACTCATTTTCAAAACTAAAATCTCCGCTCACCTTGTCTGATTCTCCAGTTGAGACTTCTGAATTCTTCTTTTATGACTTATTTGTCTGGACAGATTTATCATTCATGGTCCTAGTTGAAGACGTAGCTTTATTTACGGGTTCGGTTGGCTATGTTTGAGTTCCAACTTTTTCCGCCTCGGACTCTTGAGTGCTTACTTTCCCAGTTTTGTTGTTGGGTAATGGGGTCTCGTTCGAAGGAGGCTCATAATCTTGGCCTCTTTGAAGGATTTTCTTGGGTTGAGTCGTGGAGGTGGGCTTATTCTTAGATCTTAGATTGTACTTTGGTTGAAAATCAACCATCATTATCTCAGTTTTTGATTTAGATTCACAGATCTCGGTGTGATCACCCTCCTCACTCTCATTTGATGGCTTCGGTGTATTGAGAGACTTTTCGTAGTCTTCGTGGGTTAGATATGGTTGACTACAGTCATCACCAAAGTTTGTGACATCATTATCTGAATCCTCTAAGTCTTGAAAATCGTTGGATCCTATAAAATTTGCATTCTTCAAGGGAGCTTGTATTTTTTGATCCTCCTTTTTTATTTGTCTTTGTTGATTAGGAGGGTTTTGATTTTTCTTGAAATCTTTTTTGGGGTAATAGTTAGCCTTGGCCTGTTCGAGTTCCATCCGGGTTATTTTATTTGACAACTCTTTAATTACTCTAGCCATATCGTCCACCCTATCGTCTGAGGATCTATTGGACCCTGAAGGGCCAGCTTGTTCTCTAAAGCGCTTGGTCTCTCGATTTCCAGTCTCTACTCTAGCCTTAAGTTTACCCGAAGCCATCATATTAGATTCTATCTCTACCGCATCATCCTGCATATGGTTTAAGGTGGCTCCCCTTCGCTCTCGCAAAAGTAGTGAGAAATCTGGCTCGAAAGCTCCGGTGAAGGTCACTTTGGCCACGGGTTGAGATGGTTTGACTTCAGCTGGAATTTTATTGTACAGTTTGTTGAATCTTAGAATGAATTCCATGACTGTTTTTGAGTTCTTTTTCTTCAAAGACCCAAATTTGGTTAGATAATAGAGATGGTATTTTCGCTCGCCCCATTGTCTGAGGAAAGCATCTTCCAAAGCATCATATGATGGGATAGAATATGCGAGTAGGCTCTGAAACCAAGTCTGAACCTGACCTTCAAAAGTTTGGATAAGGAGTCTCGAATATACATCCTCGTGCTCGATACCGAAGATATCTGTGAATTGTTCGAAGAAATTAATATGTTCAACAGCGGTCAGATCTCCCTCCTCGGTGAATTTCGGTAAATTCTTTATGTAGTTATCTGGAAGATCGTGTAGGGGGACAGGCAATACTAAAGGAGCATATCGGGCTGCGACTTTCGCAAAAACTCTGGGAGGGGGGGAAGGCCCTTGACCTCCACCTCCTCCTAGAGGGACACCTCCACCTCCTCCCAGAGGGACACCTCCATCCCCTCCCCCTCCTCCTCCTATAAACCCTCTGCCTCCTCCTATAAACCCTCCACCTCCTCCTCCAGTAGCTGCCATCATTGTCTGTGGGGAGTTATACAGGGGGTTTTGGAAAATGAAAAGGGAATATTTATTTTCTTCACGAAGAGGAAAGTCTAGTGAGGAAGGATAAGGAACGTGAGGACTGAGTGAAGTTGAGGGTTCGGAAGGAATCTCAGCCTTCGGTGATGGGATTTCAAGTTGGTAAACAACAGTGGTAGGCTTAAAAGAGCCTCTCACCTTTAGAATTTTTTCGGGATCGGTAACGGGCGTAATCTGCTCACCATCCAGGTTTTGTTTGGTATTCCTTCGAACGAATGCCATTTTATTTCTTCGTGGAGTCGCCAAGTGAAAGATAAAAAGCCTTAAAAGGTGTGTACTCTTTGTTCACCATCAAAGGGTAACACTTTCAACGAAAAACAAATGTCGTTTTCCCAGGGAAAAAGATTTTGTAACTTCGGTCCCCGACAACGGAGCCAGAAATATGTTGTTCCTGAGTCTGCACTTAAGGCTCAAACGTACAGTGTCAAGGCATCCGAAAGTGGTTAAAAGATGGAGAAGGGAGAAACGTCAATCTTCGGAAAAAGAAACTAGGGGAGATTTCTTCGTTAGCGTTGTCTGGCTTCGAACTGTTCCCGGGTAGTTATGTCTCATTCAATGACTGTCCATGATTGTTCAAGTTCAGCCTGGTTAGTTGCAGTTTTAAGAATGAAGTTGAAGAGATTCAAGGCAATGTGCGTTTGATTCGATAGTCCGGGTTCAACGTTAGGTTGAGTTAGTACAGGAACTGTCATGGGGGAACAGTAAGGGTAGGAAACACTTTAAGAAAGGTTGAGTGTTGTCTCAGTTTGGTCTTATGAAAGAGAACTTACGGTTGCAGAAATAAAATAGGGATGAAAATCTAAGGCTCGTTCCCGTAACTGTATTATATTTTAATAAAAGGTGTGAGATGTGAGAAAAACATTGAGCCGTTTACAGTGTAAGGTTCCTACCAGGGGAAAATCTCATGACATAAATGGGAGAGGAAATATGTAAGAAAATAACCAATGTAACAAAGAAAATATGTAGAATTATGAAACTGCAGATTGGTCTTACACAGCTGATAGTTGGTGCAGAGGAAAGACAATAAACAATTTACAGAAAACCCAAATTCATCCATTATAGTAGTGGTCGTACTAAATTATAACGAAGCACATCAATTACGAATATGAATTGAAATGGAAAATGAGAAACAAGGAAGAAAACTTGTAATACAGTAGTGACAGAATTGAGAATATCCAGATCTGCTTCTATTAACTCTCACTGTAAAACTCTATTACAAATGACACAAAAGGGTCCAGCCCTGTTTATTTCTCTCTGGGGTATATTTATACAATTTTTACAAAGCAGGTAGAATCTCAATAGTCGAAAATATTCAGTTATGACAGAGGAAAGAGAAATCACTCCATTTCCCCTACTCTGTCTTCACTTAGTGCCAGGTGCTCGTCTTCGCGTGGACTCGGTGCAGGCGATACATATTTCCACAAGCTGAGATACGAGCCGTGAAGGATCTTCTTGACAGCTGGCCTCGACGAAGTAACATTCTCGGGCTAACTGTTGTAGCTTGTCCTCCATTTGTGCACCGATGATGTCGAGGGCACTTAGTTGCGCGTTGGGTTTGATCATGTTCTTATCAACTTGGGCCATGTCTACCATATCTATCCGAGAGATATCGACCGAATCTCTCTCATCTTTCTCTTTTAGATCAAGTGAGATATGTTCCACATTCATTTTCATCAATGCTTCTGCATCGCCTCCACTGTCCATACCCAACAGCTCGCCGTCTATGGAATTAAAATCTTCTTCCAAAGAATTGATTACCTTTTGAGCTTGCTCCTTGCCCGGGGCAATGTTGTGCTCCCAATCCTTCAACAGAATATTACCTCTGGTTTGTTCTGGGATGGCGAGCCCGGGAGTACCTGCCGAAAATTTGTTATTCATGTTTATCACCGCCTCCTGGAAGGTGACCCGAGCCACTTCTGCATCCCTTTCTCTGGCAGTCAGGTTCTCGGAAACCTGATTTACCAACAGACAATTTTCCCGGATCTCTCCTATCCTGGCGAGCAAACTCTGCTGAGCCGAAGAGATTCTTCTCCGAATTCCAATGGCCTGGGATTTGAACATCTCCACGTCGATCATCCTGCTTTCGGCGATCTCTACCCGAGCCTGCAGCTCTTCAATCATAGTCCTCTGTTGGCCCGCCTCTATCCGACCGTCTCGGACCACTAGATGTTCTTGCTCGAGCTTGGTTTTGAGCACCTCTATTTCATTTTTATCAGCCAGTCGGTCCAGCTCTATCTCCACGCTTACCTGGCCTTCAGCATTTTCCGTGGCTGAGGCCAATCTGGCCTCGGGAGTCCTGATCATGCGATTTTTCCTTTTGATTTGGTTCTTTAAAAGTCCGACCGAAAATTGATTCTTCGATACATATGCTCCTAGCGTCCCTACGATCTCAATGGCGAATTGCTCATTCTTTTTATTCTTTACGTCGGTCATAACTTTGTTTTTCTTAGCAGTCGACTCCCCTTCCTGGTAGAATTCCCTCTTTACTACCTCTTTTATCTTTTTATTAAAGAAAAACTCGTTCGGAGGAAGTTCCTCTGCTCTTATGGGCCTCAGTTCCTCATTGAATATCCATCCTTCTTCGATATTTCCTTGCGTCGACTACAAGGGGGTGACAGAAGTGATGGGTTCCCCGATTTGCTTCGCTGATTTTCCTCGGGTGTCGACCGGGTCCTGCTTCTTTGGCGGTTCAGGGGTCTTTGTCTCGGTTTCCGGATTCTATTTCATTGGTGGGTCCAGAGTCTGTGCCTCTGCTTCAGGCTTCTTTTTTTGCTTCCCCTCATCCTGGCATTTTCTCGAGTCAAGAGCTGCATCTTTGGGACCTTCAGTATCCTTCTGTTTCATCTAGGAAACACTCGGACTCTCTCCTCGCAACACAGTGGGGAGGCAGCTTCGTCTATGCTCCTGGAATTTTAATACAGCAGTCGTGTCTTCAGGAGCCAAGGATCGGATCCGGGCTAGAACTTCTTCATAAGACCTCACCCCTCAGAAAATGTCATCCGGAGGAGAATTCTCATGCTCAAACCTCTTGAGCCCACAATTAGTTAAATGGTTTCTCACAACCTTCCGTGGATCATGTTTCTTATACTCGATGGAGACCAAATTCAGGTCTTCCAAGGCTGCGACCTCGGCTTTGGCATGCCCAAAATCCAATAAAGAATAAGAATTCAGCCGAATGGGAAAAGATGGCCACACCTTCTTTGAGTATCCTTTGAGTTCTTTACTCACCTCGCCAATTACTGTCTGTCGGGCGACCTCGTGACAAGCCAGCTTGTCGGGAATGAACAATGGTAGCACAAGCGGGGGAACAACAGCCTCGAACAGTCTGAAGTACGATAAATCTGCCTCCATGTACAAGTCCGCTATGCCACTCAGATTTGCTGCAATGATGTCCGCGATACGAGGTGGTGGGTGACCAAAAATGATGATATGCAGGGGCACCATCACCTAGTTAAAAATTTCATATGCGGAATTTTTCGCTTTATTTTCCCATATCTTTTAGTGATATACATGTATGGGTCTGTCTTCGGCCAGAGTCCAAGCCCAGTTCATCAATGGAAATGGTGTCATGGAACATATTGCGTCCATAATATATGCAGACATGAAGAATGAGGACGGTCTCCCACTTTCCTTCTGCTCCCGATGCTTTGTGACCTGGTTGGCCAAACTATCCGAGAGTATCTTTTCCCAATTAAAAGAGAAACCTTCTGCGACCTGAAACATAAGAGGCACCCACGAAATGAAAAAATGTGATGTGTCCTCTCTCCCAAATAGTCGACATGTCATCATGGCCACATATTTATACTGTGGCTCCAACGAAGCAATTGAATAAACACCCTGGTCATTTTCTCTGAATTTCACGGTGCACGAAACCCAATCCTTTATCAGACCGGGCATGGTTTTGTCGTACTGGATGCACTCCTTCTCCTTGAATTCCTCTAGGAACTCAGCTCCATATTTATATTCAGACATCGCGGGTAGCTTATACATAGTTTGTAGATTCTCGGGCCTAAAAGTCCTGACAGTGACTCGCTGCCCGTTCATGATAGTCCTGGTGGGTATGTCCACGTGATCCAATGCCCATCAGATCATGTCATAATATGGGAGAAACTGTGGTCTGGCTGCTACCCTGTGCATTCTGGATTGGACAACTATCTTGTATTTGGTGTATAGATCATCCTTTTCATTGTCGTCTAAGTCGTTTGAATAATCCACCAATTCCGATTGCAAAATGCCTGAAACAAATGACCAGTCGGGGACCGAGTCGACACTTCGGGGTGAAGTGTCGGAGACATTGTCTGAGCCTTGTCCTACAACCTCGACATTCGCCTTTGCTTCTTTCCGCGGAGCCATAGCCGAAGCTTGCGTTTTCTCTCTTCTGCGATAGAACTGCGTATACATGCAGAAATTAGTTTACTCAGAATTGATGAGCTCTGTGTGCTTATGAAAATGCGCTCAGTATAATGAAATGAAACTCTTGTATATATTTGAAAACTCGGTACTTTTCAAAATAAGCCTGTCAAATCATAACTAGAAATAAATTTATTGCGTAAAATACGATCTTACATGCGTAGATTTACCCTATTTCTCCATAAATGTCATAAATTTCTGGTGGTTTGACAGTCAGTCGAAGTATGGAGAGAGATGGCTACCTCGGGAAATGCACAAGCCTCGAGGCACGGGATATATCTTGCTTTAGCTTAATTAATCAAATCTTACCAACGTTAATCAATTTCTCGTTGTTCGTTACATCGTGGATTTCCTTTTAACACTTTGAGTCTCCAACTCGCGAGACCGCGAGGACCGACTTTGGCTTAATTAACGGTAATCGTGATTTGGGGCATAATTAATTTTATAATCATTTTATTCGCCATATCGCAACTCGGAACTTTGATGACAAGTTTCTAGGATATTAGTATGCCGAGTCGCGAAACCACGAGATGGCGATAATCAAGACTCAATTAAGGAGAAGAAAATCTTGGATTAAATGATTAATTAATCATGTTATAATTACATCGTGCCTTCGTGAGTCGGGGTTTAGACGCTGTGACTTTTGCAAAAATTAGTGCCAAGTGGCGAAATGCTGAGAACGACATTTACCATAGTTATCTTTTTGCCTTTGATCCTTGACATGGGTTATCCAGAAAGGACTTCGCATCCTCGGCTATCGGGGCTGTAAAAATAAAAATTCGGACTTGGCGAACGCCGAGGCGCGAAACCCCGACGACGCTTAATCATGAGTTATGATATTTTACCCTAGTTACTGCCTTGAGTAAAAATTTAAAACGACTTCGCCCTTTCGTGACTCGGGACGTGTGAAATGATGGATTATAGTATCCGACTTGCGAGATCCCAAAGTAGAAGAAAAAGAGCAAACATTCTTACAAAAGTATACTTGTTTCGAGAGTAGAAAATCATTGTTGCTCACGTGACAACGTTGTAGAGTTTTCAAAATATCGGGGGGAAAATAAGACCATATTTAGATTTCAAGTATCAAAAATGAAAATTGTGATGGTTTAAAAACAAGGGTGGCTCCAACAACTCCAAAGAAACATTTGGATGGTTTAGCATATAGTTGTTTCTCCTTTAGTAGTTGTAGCACCTTGTCAACATGTCACACATGATCCTCCGAAGACTTGCTATAGATTAGTATATTATCAAAAAATACTAACACAAATTTTCAAAGAAAGGGCTTGAAAATGGAATTCATCAACCCTTGTAATGTGGAAGGTGCATTTGTAAGGCCAAAAGGCATG
>SNQJ01S0229692.1:0-10508 GCA_010110895.2 Picea sitchensis
ACAACACTAAGTGCTTTTGGAATTGAGCATATACAGTGCGCAGCTACCTTTGAAACAAAAGACTTCCCTGGGTTGATAATTTATGTTTCACTTGGTTGTTTGAAATTAATTAAGCAATTATAGTGACCAACAACAGTCATCGACAGCTTTGACTGTTCTTCTGTCGTTGCTACATCTGTAACATAGACTCCTGTCTCCTCCTGGGAAAATGGTAGGAATACTCCAATTCCCCCAATCATCAAAATATCATCCTGATCTTCCACCTCTGTCAACTTCATCTGCTGATCCAAGTCCATCGATTCTGTTAGCTCCCCTGGCTGATTCCAACTCAATTCTGATTTTATGAGACCCATAGATAGTCTCATATGCTCATCCCTGCCCACCTGGCAACATGGGATGTCTCTGTTTCCCTCCTGGCAGACTATGAGATCAATCGATCCCATCTTCATCAGCACTCCTTGCTGAATTGAACTCTCCTCCGAGTCCATGAGACTTTCAGATAGTCTCCATTGTTCATCTCTGCCTACCTGGAAGTTAAATATGCTTCCACTTCCCTTCTGGTAGTCTTCGAGATCCCGCAGTGATCTCAATTCATTGCCCAGCTGGCAGTGTGAAATTCCCTAGCTATCCTCCTGACAGTCCGTGAGATCCTCAATTGATCTCAACTCATTGCCCTCCTGGAAATCTGGAATTTCTTATCTGCCCTCATGGAAGCGCTTGAGATCATCAGCCAATCCCAATTCATCCTCTTCATCATCGATACCTCTCCCAGTCTCTGGTTTACATACCTCAATCGTCCTATTAACAGTCTTCGCTGTCTTCTGACCATCAACTCCTTGACTGGTCATTTTTCTTTTGGCATCTTTCATGGGCCATTCATATACCCATCTCGGCTCCTTATCCTACCGCAACTTCAATTCGAGCCTCACCATTTCTCTTTTTATATCTACGAGCTCTTCATCTATATCTTCCTGGCTCCATAGCTCTCTCCTCCCAGCATACCTACGACCTTCAGTAGTCATCTTGTTGCCTCTGTTTTCTTTCCTGGAAAATATGCTGTTGTCACTCTACATCTTGAGTGTGTCCAACTTCATCTTACAGTCCCGCTGACTGTCTATGGATTGCTGCCTACCTGCAAGAAAGTCCTTACAGAGTCCTCAACACTCTGTCTTTCTCTTGCCTCCTCTGTTTGCAATATACAAACAGATTCCCACTCTGATACCACCTAACATGTGTATCAGAGTGCTCTCTTACTTCCTCCTGCCTCTCTTGCCTGAAATATATAGACAAGAATTCATATCTGATACCTACTTGATGTAGGTGAATCGCGACCGTACCCCCGTCGTGCTCTCCCCCTCTCAGGATCTCTCAAATTCTCTGACGAGCCAGATAAGCTCTTTAGATTCTGGAATGGAATCCCTGTCAAACACCTAATCCACGGGTCCATTTCCTTTACCTCATGGTCTCCTGCACTTCACCATGACCTTTCCTTGACTCTGTATCGGGGTTCGAGGTTTCAAACTTTCCGTTGTCGAAATGCAAATGTTCCCTTGATCTGTGATCCTCCGATTCCTGACGCACTTAACTTCCACTAGCCCTCCTGGCTAAACCCCTGGTCCACGTGACCATTACCCCGTGACCTCTTCCTTGTCTCTCGTCGGGGTTTCAGGGTTTGCGATGACAAATTGCACATGCCTATGGGATTCCCGACTCTCCAAATCCTGACTCTTCGTTGCACTGACAAATGGCTTCCACTATGATGCCTTCCTCAGTCCTGATGTACTGACAGTTGTTCCCCATTGATCGGGGTTCGCGTTTCACGATTTTAAAGTGCACAGGCTCTTTTCTCCCAGGATCTCCGGTATCCTGATGCCCGATATGGGATGCCACCAGTCCTCCTCGCTAACTCCTCTGTGGCCCAACTCTATTCTTTTCCTGTCAGAGTATAGAGTTTCACGATATCGCGACTCCAACCACCAATGTTCATAGGACTCGTGAAACTCCGATTCTCGATCCTCCGATGAATGACCTCCTGTCAAACCTTCCTTGGTGGCGCTCGATCGCTACCACGCATCCTCCCTGACTGACGGTCTCCGGTCCAATCTCACACTTTCGCGACCTCTAATGCTCCGGAAGTCTTACCCTCCCAACCTCCGATATGCCGATGGGCTCCCGATATCGCCACGTGTCCCAACTAACGGATGGTTCTGATTCCTTCGCTGATTCGGGATTTCTGATGTCCTGATTCTTACGACCTCGAGAATCCCAATTTCCCGAGTGCCGATATCCCGATGGCTCCCCTCTTGTCGGGATTTCTTCTCCTCCTCACAAGGACTTAACTTCCCTGCAACTTCCATAGATCCAACGACTAACGGGTATCTGCTCCAGATCTGATGACTCAGATCTGTTCTCCTTCTCTGCGCCTGTTCCAGAGGCTAAAATCTGTGCAACTTTCTCCCGATCCAACGGCTTACGAGATTTCTGGGTGAGATCCGATGCCTGTCGGTCTCCTCCTTCTGTAGGATTCTCCTGAGCTCCTCCTGGATGTAGAAATCAACAGTCCAGATCTCTTCCTCCTCCGTCGATCCGACGGTTCTCGTTGCCCCTTCTGGGCTATTANTGGAAGAATTTCACGTTCTCAAAGGCTTTGACCCTTGCTCTCTTTCCTCTTGCGAACTCCTCAACTGTGAGCTTCGCCAATGCATGTGAAAACATTGAACCTCCTGAGCTTTGGGTACTCTGAACTCCTCCAAAGAGTTCTTCAGTCTCTGCACTCCTCGCAGCTCGACTCTGTGCACGAAAGCATTTCTCTCCTTAGTTTTTCCTTCTTCTCCAACAACCCCTTGCTGAGCCTTCAGGGTGTTTAGTAACCCAGTGAATATCCCTCAGTGGATATTTCCTCCAGCTTCCATAACTCAAAGAGTTCTCTTCACTTCTGTGCCTATCTGCACACTTCCTTGGCGCCCTCCTGGCAGAGTATCTTCCCCACATATGTTCAACAATTCCTTCCCTTCTGTGCACCCATGCACTTGCTCAATGCCCACCTGGCAGAGCTCTCACAATCCTCAGTGATTCTACTTCTTTTGAACTCTCAGTAGAGTTCCTTCCTCTGTGCACTCCTTGCATTGGCTCAATGCCCACCTGGCATAGCTTCACAGAACTCCTCAGAGCTTCTGTCTGAACTCACAACAGAGTTCCTCCAACTACACCTTATGCATATGCTCAATGCCCACTTGGGAGAGCTCTACAGAATTCTATCTGCAACTGTGTCTCCCATACACAGGCCTTGCCTCCAAGGTATTCAACAACCTTGAGGTCTTCTTCCTCTGAGTTGTTGACTCCAGTTCCTGTGCCTCATCACGCCTTTGTCTGACACCGCAGAGTTTAGAAGTGCAACCTCTGTGCACGACTCTCAGAACCCACAGCATTCTGTCACACCTTCCTGGTGTGAAGCCTCAAAGACCTTCACCCCTGGAATCAAACATACTCCTGCAAATGCCTAACATACATTTATAGCACATATAAAGAACACACATAGACATTCACATAACATACAAAAATGCAGGAAAAATTGCTCTGATCATATTAACAATGAAAAATGCCTGAATTTACAATGGTGTTCCCGAGCTCTCTCTGGCTCTCCTCAACTCTACCTTTGACTTCTCTAGCACTGCTACCACCGCTACAAATGATATATGAAAATCTCTTTTACCTGAGGGACTCATTGAGCGCTTCCCTCCAGGTCTACCTACTCTATTCAATTACAATAAATGGTTGTCTAGTCCAGCATTTGGATCTAGATCTCAGCCGATATAGCATTAAAGCCGATCTTAACTACAACCTGCACAAAGGCACAACTTCCATGGCTCAACAGCCTAAACACATTAAATTACATTTATTTCAAATTCAAAATGAGGTTGCACCTCTCTTCAGCCTTTGAATGCGTGCGCATTGACATGGCTGACTGGCTTACGTGGAGAGATGCTCTTGCATCAAACATAATCTAGAAAAAATTTCCTATGGGGTGTGGCATGGAATGAATCACCTAAATATACTACCCAAGGCTCAAAAATATTATCTACAAAAATAATCAAAGCATCTTGTAACACATCACCTATTACATTTGCTTCCTAATTTTTCTCTTGTTGTCCATCTCTTTGTTTCTTTGGAGCTCTGCAATATTTCTTCAGATGTCCTTTCTTCCCACAATTCCAACACTATCTCTTTCCCATTATGGATTTGGATCTTACCTTCCTATAATTCCCATGGTTCCCTGAGCCCTTTCCTCTATCCTTTTGTCTTTCCCTGTTCTCCATAGTCAACGCATTGCCTGATGTCTCACCTAAGCTTTTTCATCGTATTTCCTTGCTAAGGATAAAACCAACAACATCATCAAATTTTAGAGTGTTTTAACCATATATAGAGTTACTTACATCCATGACCAAGCCATTCCATATTTCTGGAAATGAGCACAATATTAGAAGAGCCCTGACCTCATAATCAAAGTCCACTTTTATAGAACTTAGATGATTAGTAACCATATTAAATTCATTTAAATGATATACAACAGACCCACCTTCTAACATCTTCATATTAAATAATCTCTTCATTAGAAATACCTTATTGGATGACGATGTTTTTTCATATAGTTTAGCCAATGCATCCAACAACTCCTTCGTTATCTTTTCTTTTGAAATATTGAAATCCACCAATGTTACCAGGCTCAACTGTATTGTTCCTAATGCCTTTTTGTCAAGAACCTCCCATTATTCTTCCTTCATGGACGCCAATTTCGTTTCTATTCCACCCAATAGTAGGAATAGATCCTTATAGTATAAATAATTGTCCATCTACATCTTCCATAACTGGTATTTTTGGCCGTTAAATTTCTTGACCCTAAACTTTCCATCTTTTTCCATTGCTCCCACTCGAACCAGGAACCCTCTCCTATGATTTACCTTTCTCTCTGATACCATTTGTTAGAAAAATAGGATTGTGGAGAAATAAAATAAAGAAGATACACAATACAATAGAGACATAGATATACGTGGTTCACCCAATGTGGGTTACATCCATGAGAGAAATTGTCATGGCCTTCCTTTTTGTTATCTAGAAAAATGAATGGATACAACCTAAAACACACCCACTATAACTTCCTCTTATTTCTCTCATAGTCTCCACTCTCAAAATACAATATTTGCAATAATACATAGCTGCAATACAATTCCCTCATAAAAGAGGGTTTCCTTCTAGGGGGAAAACCCCTAACATAATCTCTACTGTCATATTTGTGACTTAATTATGAACGGTAAAGATTGAATATGAAATTACAATATACATTTACAAGGAAAATGTTCCTTCAGGGGCTTCACCCCTAAACCCCCATTGGCCCCCGGAACCCGCAAGGGGGAAAATCCCCTCTTGCAACCCCTCGCATGGAGGGGTATATAGTATTCTGAGGTGTACAGTCTTCATGGGGTATAAACACATCTGAAAAAAAGACCTTTGAATCATGAATATAATCAGACTCCACAACCAACATCCAGTGGACAAGACCATACTTGGACCAGAATTGATGAAATAAATGGAACATGCCATGGTTAAGATAAGGAAGAACCTGAAAGTTTCCCAATAAAAGAAAAAGAGATATGTTTATATAAAGAGAACTAATAGAGAGTTCAAAGTGGGAGATCATGTGCATCTCCGAGTGAAACCAAGAGAAGTTCCATGAGAATGGCAACATGTGCTAAGTTATCCCCGCGATATTGTGGACCATTTGAATTCCTAGAGAGAATAGGACAAGTAGCATACAAACTTGCATTACCACTTGTTGTTAGAGCTCATAATGTGTTCCATGTATATTTTTTAAATAAATATGTACATGACCCTAATCATGTAATTGATTGGATTCAAATATAGGTGGAACTAGAAGGAGAATTGTATCTTGAACCCGAATGCATCCTAGAGAGGAGAGAAACAATGCTCTGAAACCAAGACATTGTGTAGGTCAAGGTGCAATGGAATCACTTTGGAGTAGATGAAGCTACATGGGAGATGGAACATGCCATGAAATTGGCATATCCATTTTTTCCCTATATAATTGTATATACATGGTGTTTTAAACATGGAGGATGGTGTTTCTTTAAGGGGGATGGGAATGTAGCACCCTATTTTCCCCCAAGACTGTAATTATGCTAAGACTTCATATAAGTATGTTTATGAAGCATGTAATTTTGTTTTAATTTAATGAAAGCACCAAATATGATGAATGAGAGGGAACAATCTTGCAAGTACTAGCCATGATGCTCAAGTGGAAATTGATAAAGCAGGGATTGATGAATTGGTATGGAGTGGGGAGGTGAGTTGTCTATGTGAAGAAAATATGAAGCTTGTTTAACAAGCTAGTTTGTGCTTGTTAAGCATAATCTCATACCTCCCAGCGTACCCTATCTAAATGAGTCATGTGAACACCTTTGGAAGGCTAGAGAATTGTTTGAGGAAGTTAATGGTTGTTGAAGGATTGGTATTTTGGAGAAGAAAAGGTGCAATTGAATGACTGGAAACATGACATCATGGTTTACCCTTTAGAATGGGAACTTTTTGCTACAATTTGCATCCATAGGAAGGCCACAAGAATCCTATGAAGATCAGTTGAGAAAGAGATCATGCACGGGGGCATTCAAACAAGCACTCCGCAAGAAAATTGTAGTATCAAAGAACAAGTGATGAGAATAAAGGAGTTCATGAGTTTAATGTGAAGAGGGAAAGAAAGTGAGAAGTTTTCCTGGAAGAAAATATGAAACTTGTCAAATTTGAAAGTGATCACCCTCAACAAAGAAGATCTGAATCTAGACTAGAGCAAGAAGGACTACAACTTGGTTCTTATTAGAAAAAAACCAACACTGGTAATGGGAGGTTACCGAGGGACTGTTTATCAGAGAAGGGACTCCCTTGTGCAAAGGAAATCCAATTAAAAAACCACGTGGTAAACCTATAGAGTTCTCGAGCTTAGCAGAAGGTGGAAACTTTTGTTGTTTTCAAAGGAGGAAGGAAAGTAACCTTCCTAGAGCATATCAAGGTTCAATTCTAGATGAATCATCCCTTTTGTTGTATCATGGCCTGGAATGGGGCTGGAATATTGTAGGAAGGAACTTTACGGTATGGCCTAAAGTTGGGAGGAAAGGCTTCCTCTCTCGGTTAGATGGTATTGTAAATTTTCCCTAATCAGATAAATGAATAAATTGACTTGTTAATTTGTGCATGAATGATGGTTGTATGTAATTATATGATTCAATGGGAAATGTAAATGTTGGTAATTGATAAATGAAACCTCAGAATAATTGGAATGGACTAATGTTTCCATTTTTAACTTGCTATACTGTAAAAGTGAGTAAGTATAGGTAGTCTATTTCCATATGGACCTTACTTCTTTAGAGGAAATCTTTCAATACATGAAAAAAAACATCATTTAACCAGTGATGTAGAAGTTCTGTTGACCAGAGAGATTCATGTGCTAAAAGGAGGACCTTGAATCTTGAGGTAGTTGCAATATTAGTGTGGAAATCTTGAGAGATATGCAAGATCATTATTTCTCATGAAATCAATAGTCCTTTGATGGTATTAGATTTGTTTCTGAACCTTAGAAATTCTTGAATGCTTAAGTATAGAATTAGACTATCTTTCCTGAAGAAAACCTGAGTTTCGTCAAGATGGCTCGCAGTCTTTGGATTGACGTGGAGAGAATATATGGACCATTGATCAAATGGGGTACCCATTGGAGAAATCAAGGGATATATCACTACAAGACTCTGATAAGGGAAATCTTGAGTTAATAAGAACCATTGATCCGTCGGAGTATGGATAAGGTGGATTTTGGATCATTGGATCCAAATGATAGTCTATTGGAGTAAGGTTAGTCGAGATATATAAATAAGGTTAAAAGGGAATCTAATGAGAGGAAGTCCAAGGACCACATATCTCATGGAAAAATCGTAAAGTACCCGGCCACCCATGACGGGCCATGCTACATGAGAGAACCCTTTTGTTCTCTCTGCGGAACATACTATAACATACCCAACATCCAACTGAGCTATGCCACATAAATTTTTCGAACTGCGTGCAATTAAAACATATACACACAGAACTATTATGGAACTTTATATATAAAACATAAACAGACAAATGCATTATGTAATTGCACGAATTCATACTAAAATAACAATAAACATATACATGAAATACCCATAAATATAATGACAGTTATATGAACACATAGGATAAAACCATGAAAATAAACATGAAAATAATAATTCAACATGTAAATTTATCACACAGTTGAGACTTATCTTGGTAAGAATATCACCAACTGCATGTAGACCTTCCATGAACCTCCCAGCCTTAGACCACATGGCTCATCACTCTCAGCAGTGGTTCACCCCTGAGATGGGACTAAACTCCACTCGGGTAAAGGGACTCCTAACCAGGCTAATGGTTCATAGACAACAGGAAAGACTTTGTCATAGGTGCCCACTCAAACTAACATCCTACAGACCCTCATTCCCCACATGCCTGTCCCACCTAGGAAGTGTGCCCCTTCTCTGCTCAACAATCCTTCGACTACCCCACTCCCTTTCCGGGTTTCAACAACAGGCTGGACAGGAAGTCTCAGATCCCTGTAGCTGTAGTTTAGCACCTTCAGGAAATAAAGTCCCCAACAATTCTCTCACCTAGAGAGAAATTTCTCATGGGCCTGACAATCCACCTCTTCAATATCCCACGGGCCTGACAACCCACTTCTTTAGTCCCACTCCCAAACTAACCATATATACAAACATAATGGCTATGGATACATGTTCAGGTATAGTCATGAAGGTACGAAGGATAGCTCAATGGGTGTGTGAATGCTCATGGATGATTGACTGGATGATTGAATGATGGGAGGAATCCTAGAAAAAAATCCCCGAAAATGAACTAAGTCCAAACAATATGTATGCATGTCCCCAACTTGACACTTGTCATGTTGGGAGCTACTTTGGCCCACTTGTCCCCAACTTTGGAACTTAGGATAAAATAGTTATCCATACTTTATATTTAATAAATATTAATATAATATTCCTTTTTACCTTAAGATCCCTAGCTTATCTCTTTTCCTTAACTTTTAGCCCCCCCTTTCCCTTAACTAGTGGAGTTTAGTCCCCCATACTCTTTTATCGTGGTCAGTCTGCGTGCAACGATGTATTTTATATTAATGTTGAGACATATACAAAAGTAGGCACACTGACCTTTAACATCTAGGCTCTCCAGCCTAATAATCACAAAACTAGCTCACCAACCTATAAAACACAACACATACACAAGGCTCCTTGGCCTCAAAGTCGCACACACTTAAGTTGCTACACGCGGTATCCTGGAATGTGCACACTTTCTCATTTTACTGCGCAGTACATGCACACACTATGCCATGAAAGGTGCATAAAAAAATGATATCAAATAGATCACCATCTTAAGTACATTTTCATTTACATTACAATTGGGTTTAGCCTAGAGATATTACAATCCCCTCCCCTTATTTATGCACTATCCTCAGTGCATTATGTACTCATACATAACAAAATTTCAAAAATCCTAAAAAAGATGCAGGTATTTTGCCTGCATTGCATCCTCATTCTCCCAAGTAGCGTCCTCAGGACCGTACTAGGTCCATTGGAACTTTACAATCCCTATGGCTCGATGCCAGAGTTGTTTGATTTTCTGGTCTAGAATGCATACCAGATGCACTTGGAAAGTTCCTTCTTGCTCCACCTGAATCACATTTCAATCAATAACATGATTAGCATCAGGTATATATTTCTTGAGCAATGATACATGGAATACATTATGAATAGACATAAATCCAGGAAATGAAATCATATAAGCTACTGGACCAATCCTCTCTAGGATTTCAAATGGCCCACAATAGTGAGCTGCCAACTTTGAACAATTTCCCAACTTCAGGGAACTTCTGTTGGCTTTCACTTTCAAAAATACATGGTCTCCCACTTTAAATCCCCTGTGAGTTATTACCTTATAAGCATAGCTTTTCTTCCTATCTTGGGAAACCTTTAAATCTTTCTTTATTTTTATCATTTTCTCCTCCATTTCCCTGAGCAAATCTGGCCCAACCACTACTCTATCTGTTGGGTTATCCCAGCTTACTAGTGTGTTGCACTTTCTTCCATAAAGTGCCTCAAATGGGCTCATCTTTAAAGATGTTTGGTACCCATTGTTATAAGCAAACTCTATCAAGTGTAGGTAGTCTTCCCATTTTGATGGTTTATCCATCACATACATCCTCAACATATCTTCAATCACTTGATTCACCCTCTTTGTTTGTCCATCTGATTCTGGATGACAAGTTGTACTAAAATTCAAATTTTATCCAAATCCATTAAATAATGCCTTCCAAAATTTTGAGGTAAATTTTGGATCTCTGTCAGACACAATTGTCTTGGGTATGCCATGTAATCGAG
>SNQJ01S0229693.1:14347-25258 GCA_010110895.2 Picea sitchensis
TCGATTACTCTGGGATTTAAAAGCTATTTCAAGTTTGTCTGCTGCCACAGTATGAGCACATACACTTCTTACACATTTCTTGAAGGAGAACAACATACTAATTAGGGTTAAACAATTTTTTTTATGTTTTACCTCTTCCCACCAAACCCTCTATAATTAATGTTTAACGGGTTATAACTCATGTTGGGGAATATTTGTACATTGTTATCAATTCTTTTGGGGGATATTTTTGTTTGTTATCATAATCATGTCGTCGGAGAGGTGGGATCAAGTGTTGGTGCAAACAGTCTTTCTGACAATGCATTCATTGGAAGGGTTGTATCAAATCGTTTGAAGGTCTTAAGTTCTTCTGATGACGATTCCTATAGGAATATTTTGTTCTACCTCAGGAAGAGTGGCAAAGGAATGAAGGTAACGTATTTTCTCTAGTCTATTAACATGTATAACCTTTACCATTTAACACTTTCATTTATAATCTTCAATTTTACCCAACTAAATGAGCCATCGGATAGAAGGAAGTTGTGTTGAAGAGGTAACTTCGAAAGATATCTTTCGACAGTACTGTCATAAGGGTCTATCAGAAAAGAGGTGTTGGAAGATGCAAAGGTGATGCTTAACATTTGTTCCAACAGGGCGACCTACCGACCATACTATCAAAACATGATTGTTGGGAGGTCTCCCTGTCGAAGGAATCAAGGGTAAGATATCACTGTATGTTCCAATGATAAGAAGGTATCCCTTGAAAATTGTGCATCAATGAAAGAAGGTCTTTACAAAGTGTATAATACTTAGCAAAAGGGTCTAAGTATTATTAAATAGAATAAAAAATCCGGCAAGGGACCCACCATTATATGCTTGGTTGTAATCCTTTTATGAAATTCCTTTGGGATAATCATCCTTCGACACGTAAGCATGAGGTAAAAGGATTCTTGATAACATAGATGTCTTATGTATTTGAAAGGAATCAGAGATTTGTGGTCGGGAGAAAACATATTCTCTAGATGTAATTCTTTCCGATACAGATAGTATGATAGGGGAAACTTTAACGAGGATGACCCGAAAACCTTGGGCAATGGTCACATGGCTAGAGTGTATGCACATAATTGCAAAGAGATTTTATGAAAGGGGAATATGGTTCAATTAGTGAATAGAGGGGGAGTGAATGAGTAATGAAGTTTGAATAAATTTATACCATCCAAACCATCTTAGATTACCACCCGAGATTACATATAGAATAGTAGTTTCAAATATCAATATCTAGTCAAGTTAGTAGTGACAAATTCCTTGATTAAATTTTGATAGACAGGTACCCTCTGAAATCCTCTAAGGTAGAAAATTTTAGTGGGTTGTTGTGGAGGGGCACAACAGTTTCTATATTGATTCTAACACCTACTTCAAATGTGAGATATGCTCTTCTCAAGTAGAGGTAAATGTTATTATATCAACCAAGTATACTATTAAAATGAATCCAACTAGGGATGTAGTGTATCATTCAGCAAAAACATAAATGTAGTTGATACATTACATAAAACAAAATGCATTACCAACCATTTATATATATCGTGAATTTCCTTGAAGGTAATGTAGATTTTAACCTTGTTCAATTATTTAATGCAAATAGATTATTCTCAATAAAAACAAAAAATATAAAAAATGTGCACACACACACATACATTACACATAGATGCTACACTGGAAACCCAAATCGAGAAAACCAACAACCTGTTTAGAGCCACACTTCTAATATTCAATTCGTCATATCTTCATTGTTTACAATGAAATACATACATAGGATCATACAACATCCAAAAACTTAATCGAATTTCTCAAATTAGTCAACAACCCTAATTCCCTAACCGGAATTAAAAAACCGTCGACGAAAACCATGAGCTGAAAAACCACAAAAAATGCCAAAAGAAAAAAATTCAACAACACTGCCCCCAGACCCCCCAAAAGGGGGGCTCCTACTCCTTTGTGACCTTCTTGGTAGGGGGGCTAGTGCCCCCTGCCCTCGTACGACCAACGCAATGTAGAGACTAGATCTAGTCATGAAAAGAATATAACACATACCCAACATGAAATCTTGTGGGTGTGTTCTTCTTTGACTCACACTTGTTGGTATCTTGATTTGAGATAAGCTAATTTAGTGAAGTATTTTGCTTGCTGTAGATGGTATAATTAGTCATTGATCCTAGGAAATGTATACTAATTCTCAAGGGTAAGCTTATTAATATATCTGTAGTTGATATGCATTCTCCACATTCCATCCTTTCTTGGGTACTATTATGATGGTTGACCTACAAGGTGAAGTACTCGGTGTTGTGACTCCCTTCTCCAATAGTTATTTCCACTACTTAATAATCTCATCTGCTTTTAGTATGGAATGCCTAAATATTCATATGTTTGGAAATGCAAAGTCAGGGAATGACTTAATTTCATGATCCACTTCTCTCTTAGTTGGAATCCTTTTAGGATATTGGAACACTTCTTTATAAACTTGTAAAAGGTTCTCAAATTCGTGTTTTCTCTTTTGTACATTCATAGATATATGCCTTCATTTCTACCAATTTGTCTCCTTACTAATTGTATCTAAATCCATAGAGATCTTGGATTTACCTTTGTATGCATTAACAATGAATGACTTACCATCTTTGATCAAATGGTATTGGTTGAAACTCCTCATGAAGATACCACCCCTCATATAAATGTAGGTCCTTCCTAAAACCACACTAGAAACATCTAGTTGTACCACATCTAGTTGTACCACATCTACCTCCACTTCATAAATGAATTTGCATGAATGGAAAATTTGAGTTTACATTGTTTGGTAACTCTCTACTCCACATCCTTATTCACCCATCCTAGGGGGCATGGATAAGTATGGCCATGGAGTTCCAATCTAAGATTTCTAACCATTTCCTTTGCTATGAGGTTGGTGTTAGGTACCGGATGTATTATAAATAGTAGAAAACATAAATATAGCAGCAATTATGAGTGGAACAACAAAATGTAGAGAACCACAACACCATAAATGAAACCTTTATTGATAGAAGGAAATGTTCACTTGCCTCTTCGAGGGGGAAACCTCAAGCAGAGAAATGCTCTATTACAATAATTCCCAAGAAAATATTTCTCATACCTCCTACTGTTATTTATACTAATTCTATATTCTAAAGGACATTCTAGAGGAGGATATTTCAAGATGCAGAAGCTTCTATTAAGTCTTCTTACATTAGACTTTTTCACATTATTAAATAAGCCTTATTAACTAATATTGTCCTTTATTACATGGAAAATATATTATTCTACCTACGTGAGGGGTTAGGGAGGTTAGGTCCCTGGCATGCCATCCCCTTTGAATAAAACCCTTTTCCTCAAGGCTTGAGATGAGGAAATTGTTGTAGAATGGTAGATGACTCCTAGGTGGCATCTTATAGAGTTGTATCTTTCCATTGAACTAACACTTCCTTGATGGTGCACTGACGAAGACGACGCTCACGCTGGGCCAATACTGCTTGTGGATGCAACGAAATGAAGCCTTCTTCATCCAATTCAGGGAAATTGGTTTGAGTTTGGAATTTAGTTCCAATGAGTTTCTTTAAGCACGAGACATGAAAAACAAGAGGGATCTTAGAATGATTGGGCATAGCTAACTGGTAGGCGATGAGCCCCACTCGCTTGAGAATTTTATAAGGACCATAAAATTTGGGAGCAAGTTTTTGATAGTTTTCACCTTTGAGTGAATTTTGCTTATAAGGTTGCAAACAAAGAAATGCATGGCCCCCTTTAGCAAATTGACATTCATAACAACCTTGATTTGCTTGTTGCTTCATGCGATTCTTAGCCATGACCAAATTTTATTTGAGGGTATGGAGAATGGCCTTTGGGACTATAAGATTGTTGTCAACCTCCTAAACCTTCGAGACAACTGGCATGTATGAGAGAATCAGGTGGATTTTTCCCATACACTTCTTTGAAAGGATTCATGCAAGTAGCAGTATTGTAAGATGTGTTGTACCACAATTCAAATAGGGGTAACCACTAATCCAACTGATTTCTTTGGTCGAATGATAAACACTGCAAATATGTTTCCAAACACTTGTTGACAACTTCCGTTTGGCCATTAGTCTGGGGATGATAGGAAGTGTTGAGATGAAATTGGGTTCCCCAGAGCCCAAACAATTATTGCCAAAAATTTCTAGTGAAAGTCAGATATTGGTCAGAGAAAATAGAACGAGGCATGCCATGAAGTTTGAATATATTATCCATAAAAAATTGAGCCATTGTGGATATGGTGAACGAGTGTTGAAGAGAACAAAAATGAGCATATTTGGATAGACGATATGTTACCACCGTGATGACTGACTTATTGGCCGATTTAGGTAATCCAACAATGAAATCCATAGAAATATCCCTCCAAATAGCAGGGGGAATCAAAAGTGGTTGGAGTGTGCCTGGAGATTTCATTGTTTCTCCCTTATTGCATTGACGGGTATCACATTCAACCACAAAGGTGTGGATGTATTGTTTCATACCATCCCAGAAAAAAGAATGTTTGACCCATTCATAAGTTTTGGTAAACCTCGAATGCCCAGCTGTGGGTGGAGCATGAAGCTCATAAAGCACCATCGATTCAAGTTGTGATTGCTTTCTTAAATGCAGATGGCCTTTATAGTGAAGCTCTTCATTTTTCCAAGAGTACTCTAGAGAAGCTTGAGAATGGTGTTGCAATTGTTGGATCAGACGAGAAAGTTTGGGGTCTTGCAACCATTCCTAATGAATAGGTTGGAGACAATCTGGCACAATGAAAAAGAGAGAAAACATGGACCCTTCTTCTTCATTCTTCATGGAAAGAGCATCAACAACCACATTTTATTTTTTCTTATTTTAAATGATATCATAATCATATAAAAATAGCTTGATCAACCATTGTTTTTGCTTCAGGGATGAAATTCGTTGTTCTAGAAAACACTTGAGGCTCTGATGATTATTTTTAATTTGGAAGCGTTTCCCCAATAGATAAGGACTCCATAGATCCATGACATGAAAAATAGACAACATTTCATTTTCATAGATTGATTGGCCCAAATGTCTCTTTGAAGTTGTTTTCCAGTGAAAGCTAAAGGATTTCCATCTTGCATGAGGATTGCCCCAATTCCTTTCCCTAAAGCATCACATTCCAGGAAAAAAGTCGTGGTGAATTCAGGAAGTGCCAGGAAAGGAGTTGTGCACATAACCTTTTTTAGGGCATGGAATGATTAATTAGTTGTTGGATTCCAAGTGAAAGAATTCTTTTTAAGGAGAGAAGTGAGAGTTGCTACAATTTTTCTATAATTCTGAACAAACTTACGATAATATCTCATTAAACTCCAAAAACCACACAAGCTCTTAAGAGTTTTAGGGTGAGGCCAATCCTTCATAGCTTCAATTTTCTTAGGATCCACCTACACTCCATCATTGCTGACAATATGATCCAGGTACTCCACTTCCGAGGCTCCAAAGGAACATTTATATTGTTTGAGGAAAATTTTGTGTTAAGAGAGTAGATGGAGAAATTGATCCACATGGGCAAGATGGGTTTGCCAATTTTTACTATTTTATTATTATTATTATTATTATTATTTTTTTTTATGCTGGGGGAATAGGCAACTCGCGGTTCTCCTACTCGCGTGACACATGGTCGATACTCGTTCGCTTCCTATATACCCCCAGGTGTGCCACACATCCCGTAAGCATGGAACACAGATAAAGCAGGGTGAGAATCGAACTTGAGACCTCCTTTACACAATTCCTTCCATTTACACGACACATGCCAATCAGTCCACACCCCTGCGGGCTGCCAAGTTTTACTATAGCTGAGAACATCATTAAAGAAAATTAAGACAAAATGGGAGGAAAGGATAGAAGACATGATTCATGAGACTTTCGAAAGTGGAGGGAGCATTACACAGGCCAAAGGGCATAACCAAGAACTCATAGTGACCCTCATGAGTTCGAAATGTAGTCTTGGGAATGTCTTCCTCTTTCATACATATCTAGTGGTAGCCAAAATGAAGATAAAGTTTAGTAAAGTACTAAGCACCGCTCAATTCATCCAATGGGTCATCAATGACATAAATGGGAAATTTGTCTTTGATGGCGAGTTTGTTGAGGGAAAGAAAGTCTGGACACATGTGCCAAGTGCCTTCTTTCTTGAGTACCATGACCATAGGAGAAGAATAGGGGCTGGTACTAGGACGGGTAACACTCGCTTCGAGCAATTCTTGAACAATTTTCTTAATTTCATTCTTCTAGGAAAATGGACGATGATAAGGGAGAACATTAGGAGGAAAACTACCCAAGGCTAGATGAATGGAATGATCATAAACACCATAGGAAGGGAGAAGTCCATGGGGAGTGGTAAAAACATCTTGGTGTTGGGAGAGTATATATTGGAGATTAGGATGCACAAAAGGTGTCTCAACTGCTTGAATGGAATGGATTTGGGAAATAATTCGTAAATGAACTTTTTTGAGCAGATTTTCCATTCTATGGGAATTGATGATCTTAGGGGAGCCTGATCTGATGCCTTGGAACTAATATTATTTTCCCTCCTATTGGAATTTCATGGTTAATTCCTTAAAATCCATGAGGATGGAGCTGAGAATGCGTAATGATTCCACACTGAGAACAACGTCACAACAACCCATGTCGATAGCAAACATATGAGATTTTAGGTTGTACTGACCAATTTGGAGGTGCACATTTTCACAATGCCCCCCACATTTCATGGAACAACAATTGAAAATCATGATTTTAAAATTGTTGACCGCACGAGTATAGCAATTGGTTTCTTGGGCATTGCGATGATAAATAAAATTATGGGTGTTTCCATTATTAATTAGGATGATGACCTTCTGATTCTTAATGTAGCCAATTAACTTGAGGGTTTGGGGAGCAGAGAAGCCAATGAGGGAATTTAGTGAAATGACTGGTTTGAATTCTGGTGTATTAGAGAGTGGAGTATGATTAGTTGGCTCATGTAGCTTAGCCACAGGGGAAGTCTCTACCTCTATGTTAAAAACATCCTCATAGATGGCCATAAAAATCTTATGTTCCTTGCACGTGTTCCCCAGAAAATATTTGTCATCACAATTATAGCAAAGGCCCTTGAGTTGGCATTCAACCATTGCTTCTTGGGTCAATTTATGGATCTTGAGTAGAGTGACAGGAGGGGTAGGATTTGATGGTTTAGGGAAAGGAATAAAGGAGGTTTTTCAGGTTTAGGAGGAGACAACCTGTTGTGCTTCCTTAGTTCATTTAGTAGATTCCACCCAAGTATGGGGGAGATCAATTAGGACGTGGGATTGGATTTCATCCTTTAGGCCACTGATAAAGCATTCCCTAAAAAAAACATATGATATTCCCTCCATGCAAAAATCCAAGTGCTCAAAGGAAGCTATAAAGTCTTCCATTATGCTAGATTGTTTCAACTTGGTCAAACAACCTAAATGGTGGGTGTTGATGTCAAAGCATTCATAAATATCCACAAAAAATTGTGTCCAAGACACATACATTGGCGTGCATTTTTTCTCAATTGCCACCATTTCCAGCATTCAGGATCTAGATAAAGAACACCATCATGAAGTTTGGCCAACTAATCAGTAATGTCGTGCAAAGAGAAATAGTGTTCCATTTGAGTGACCCAACTCGTGGGATTCAAGCCATCAAATTTATTCACCTCCACTCTAGGAAGATGCAGGTCCCACTAAAAGCGGTTGGAATGAAAGAACGTGGAATGGGAGGATTCAATGCCTTCCAGGTTATAAAGTGGTGCAGAAGAGAAATGATCTTGGGCTTGCTTAAACAATGTGGTCAAGTTGTTTACTGCTTCTTGGTATTGTTGACACATTGTTGTTAAGTGGTTCACTGATGTTGGTAGTTATTCTAGTGGGATGAGTCGGGAATTTATGCTAGCAATGTTGGAAGTAGGGTTAGAGATTTCTTTCCTGGGTTGGTCATTGACTTTGTCTAGGGAAGTGATGTAGTTATCCAAGTCTTGGTTGCGGGTGTGGGTAATTGGGAAGGGAAAGGGGCAAGTAGGTCCACATAGAAAAGGGGTTACTGGTGAATGGTACCATGACGGTGCAAAGAGAGGAAGTCAATGGGATAAGGGTGCAAGGAAGGGCGGGTGGGTCCAAAGAAAAAAAAATGATAAATGATAGGTACCACAACGATCAAGGCGAAGAGGGGAATCCAATGAGATAGGTCCCAAATAAGGGTGTTGGGTCCATGGGAAAAAAAGGATTAAAAATGATAAGTACGATGACGATCGGGGAGAAGAGAGGAATCCAATGGGATAGGTCCTGAATAATGGTGTTGTCGGGTCCACTATAAAAAAAAATTCTACTTCTGCAGAGCTATACTTCAGATTGAAGAATAATGCAGTGACTAATGACCTAAAGTGTCAACATGAAAAATTCTGTAGGAATTTCACAACTAGAATGCAGGAAGCAGGGTTGCGCGATAATAAATCTCATATATTCATTTTCTATTTATTTTCTTTCCTAAGGGTTAAGGTTTATAGGGTTCCTATAAATAAAGGTTTTCCCTGTGTTATAGCTCTCTGATATACGCACATGGTCAAATAATAGTACACAACCCAATATGGCAGGGCACCAACTAAGGAGGATCGATCGTACCCTTAGACGCACTACCAGATTACCCAACTACTAGAGAGTATCTTCCCGAGTGATGTTCTCGGTGTCATTATAGCAGTCAGGCAGCCAATCGACTGAGCTAGAGCTAGTTTCAGAAGACCTAGGGGGATCCCGATATACCTAATAGTACGTGAGAGTGATGACCGTGTACATATTTTGTCTGATGCAGTACTACTCGAATGATACCAACAAGGGTTATAGAGGTTTACAACAAGGTGAAACATTTGTTTCTAAGTAACCCCATGAAACCATATGTATTTCCTGCGTGTAGTCTTCCCCACCATAGTTTTACTCACTGAAGAAAAAATCTCTATGCTTTAAAGAGATCGTCAATACAAGTCTCTACCCTGAAAAAAATGCCCACAACTTCTACAGAGGAAAGTGCTATGATACCACTTGTTAGTTACTAGATGTATTATAAATAACACAAAACATAAATATAGCAACAATTACTAGCAAAACAACAAAATGTAGAGAACCACACCACCATAAATGATACATTTATTGATAGAAAGCAATGCTCACTTGCCACTTCAAAGGGGAAACCTCCAGCGGAGAAACACTCTATTACAAGAATTTTGTAGACAATTTTTCTCATGCCTCCTACTCTTATTTATACTAATTCCATCTTCTAAAGAACATTCTAGAGGAAGAACTTTTTAGAAGCGAAAACTTTTATTAAGTCTTCTTACATTAGGCATTTTCACATTATTAAATAGACCTTATTAACTAATGTCAACCTTTATTATATGGAAAATATATTATTCTACCTACGTGAGGGGTTAGAGAAGTTAAGTCCCTAATAGTTGGATTGTGAATATTCAAATAGAGTATCTACATTTGTCTTTTTGACTTATAACACATGTGCCAATCATCGTGACAATCAAACATCAACATGGTTTTCCATAGTAAAAAAACGCATATACCAATCCTTAGGTGCCACATGTAAGATCACTAAACAATGAATAAGTTATTCTACAAGAGGTGAAATCAAGTTATTCATCAAGAAGTGAAATCAAGAATAAAAGGTTTACTAAAGATACTTTGATAAGTTAATAAGTTAGAAATGATAATCACTGTAAGTGTTGACTTGATACCAAGTAAAAGGATAAGTACTTATAATACTATCTTAATATTCTAGCTTCTTATGACACAAAAGGACCTAATACGCTTATACCCTTATTGATGTAAGTGAAGCAAGATGATAGATGAAGAACATACCAACCAAATCTTACCATGTTGATAAATGGGATTGGAGCAAATGGCAGAGAAGTGGAGTGCCATAATATGATGTCAAAAGGAAATATGAACTTCGTGCGAAATACATGGTTGGGTCAAATTATATCAAATCAAACTCGAACAAGCTTAGAGAGATATCTTGATGCTTAATAGCCTGAATTCTTAGAAATTATTTTTAAGATTTGAGACTATTGATAAATCTGTAGCCTCTTATACCTAAGAGTAAGTCTAGATGTGACATGGACATAAAAGACCTATTAATATATGACACATGGACACAAATTTTGATAAAAGAAAAAAAAGAAAACTATGGACATCTCTATTACTTAGATATTGGATATACCAATTAGAAGATATTGGATATACCAATTAGAGACTACTATGTGTCAATGAGCACCATGAAAATATTGATCACTAACATGATAAAAAATGATCACCATGTACCACATACAAGTTACATTGTCTCTATATGAATACGTTACTCTGACATGTAAGCAAGAAGTGGAGACCAATCAAGGTTCACCATGTGGTAGATAGGCTTAATCGAGTAAAGAATATAATTCCTTCATGGCTCCTATGCTTGGCCTTAGCTTAACAGAAGACATATACTTAAATGAAGTGGCGCTTTAATGCTGGTTGATTTGATGGGGAAAATCAATGGGAAATAGCCTACATAAGGTTCCAAATGGATGACATGTCACAATAGCTATAAACTTTCCCTTTCCTTATGCAAACATGTGTCCCAACCCAGTGCACTACGTATCACTCCATATGACAATCCAAAGTTTTGGAAAGACTAAGGAAGATTCATGAAGTTACTCCATATCCTCTCCAAAGATTGGGCTTTAAAAGAGTTTATTGACGTGTAGTGGATATTGGCATAAGGAGTCTTTTCAAGAAAGACGAGAAAGATTTCTGGCCTCCAAATCTACTCATTCCTAGATTCCAATGTCACTTCACATGAATTCTCGGT
>SNQJ01S0229694.1:14347-27119 GCA_010110895.2 Picea sitchensis
GATTAACTAACTTCCTAAGACTAATAGTTACATGAATGAACAATGTCAAACAGTTTACATTTCTATTCTAACTACTTTATTATTCCAATGATGAAAATCTTCAAAACAATATTTCATGTCTGCGTTGATGAACCTCCTCCTTCTACTTTAAGACAACGAATACATTTGTTCAGAAACTACACTAAAACTCTGGGAGCTTCGGGAATCTCCTTTGCTTTAAATAAGAAAAACTTTCTCTGCAGTTCTGGCAAATGATCTTTGATTATCTTTCTCGTAAACTTAATAGTTTGTAGCTTTAAGTTAGGCATTACTATCCATTTGTCAATTTGAGTAACATTGATTACTTTTATTTGTGGAATCTTTGCCTAAATTTCTTCCATCTCTTCTTTAAATCTTAACTGATGCTTGATAATATTATTTCTCCTAACAACCCGGGACAGCCATTTTTTCCAATGTTCAATGAAGTTTTCTCTAAAAGATCAAAAATTCCTTGACAATTGTCATTAAATTCTCTGGTTATTCTTTTGTTTTCTGTGATGTCTGCCTCCCATACCTTGAGTATTACATCACCTTTAATCTATTCTGAAATAGATAGCTTTTGAGCCTCCCCGAAATCCTCTTTTGTTGAAAAAGCCACTGCTTTTTGGAAGGTTTCTCTGGACGCTTTTACTTCTCTTTCTTTCTGGAGAATATTTTCCAAGGATTTACTTGTTTCCTGAAAGTAATTTTGAACAAAGTCTAGATTAAAAAACACTCCTTGTTGTTCTTTTTCTATCTTCATATGTATTTCCAATACCTCGGCCTGGAAGATTTCAAGCTCTACCACTTTATTTGAAATGGAATTAATCTTATCTTCTAACTATTTATTTATTTCCTCTTGCTATAGGACTTGTGCTTGAGTGACCTCAATTTTATGAGTTGCTTCCTTTAAGCTTGCTTTCATTTTTTGAATCTCTTGAGTGTCATTTAATCTAACTCATTCTAGACCTTTTTTTATCTCCCAACTAATATTTCTTTCAGTCTCTTTTAATTGACTTTGTATCTGAGCTATCTTCTGATCTTTCTACTCCAACATAGCTGTCAAACTACCCATAGAGAATAAATTCACCGACGCTAAAGCTCCCATTGTGCCCACTATTTTTGTAGTGAATTCTCCGTCTTTAAGGTTTTGTCCATCTATAATGATTTTGTTCTTTTTAATCATCATATCTCCTCTTGGATGCATCTCTTGTTTCAGGATTTCCTCTTTCTACTGAAAAAATAATCGGATGAAGGAATCTCATCCCTATAAATAGGCTCAAGATCACTAACGTATAGAGCTCCCTCGTGGGGGTTTCCATAAGTAGACTGCAATGGAGTTAAGGAAGTAATGGGACTTCCAAGTTCTGTCGATGTTGTTCCTCCTACCTTTTTCGGAAAACTCTCAGGGAATTCTGAGGGTGTTTCCAATTCCTTTCCTTTCCTGTCTGAGGGACTCCTATTTCCTATGAAGGCATTTCACTCTCCTTCATTTTCCCCTTTGTATTAGCTTTTTCCTGTACATCTGTTTCAAAGCCCGGGGGAGGCCCTTCCTGCTCCAGAGGAGGAGTCATGGATTCACCTTGCAAAATTTTTGGCAAACAACTTCGCCTGTGACTTTGGAAGGATATAAAACCAGTTTGCAAGTTGGGTGACAAGGCCCGTACCCTGTTCAATAAATAGATGTTTCGTGCTCATAAGATTTCAAATTACAGTGCATCAAATGTCTGCTTACTAATTGATATGGGTCATGCTTTCTGTGCTCAATATCTACCAGTTTTATTTCTTCTAATGCTTTAGCCTCTACTTTAGAATGGATGAGGTTTAGTAATGAAAATTTCTTGACATACACAGGGAAGATTGGCCAGGATTTATTTTGAGCTGCTTTTAGCTCTATTCCAATACCACCTTTCACTATTTGATGTGCTACCTCCCTCAATACCAGTCTGTCCGGGAGGAATTTCGGAAGTGCGTGAGGGGGGATTGAGCATCCATAAACCCTAATATAAGAGAAGTTTTAATCAACAAACCAGTCGACTACTGCTTTGATATTTCCTAAGACTGACTCATAAATGCGAGGGGGTTCACAACCATGAAACATTTTATGCATTGGAATAATTATGAAATGGCAAATTTCATAAAATGCATTCTTAGCATTTTCTTCCCATAGCACATAGTGATATTCGTGAATGGGTTCGGGACAAGTTATGTTCCAACTCTAATTCATCAAGGGAAAAGGAGTCACAAAGTAAACCACGTCCATAATGTACACTGACATGTAAAAGGCCACTGGTTGACCTTTATATTTTGAAACTTTGTAGTTTGAAACTTTTTGAGCTAGGCTATCAGACAGAATCTTACTCTAGTTGAAAGTGTATCCTTCTCAAGCTTTTTCTAAAAAGGGCACCCATTCTGTAGGAAAATGGTAGGGATCGTTTTTCCTGAAAAGTCTACACAGCATAATGGCTACATAGACCATGTATTCATTCAAAGATGTCATGGCATAAACCGCATGGGTATCGGCCCTAAACTTTGATGGACATCTCCACCATTCTCTAATTAAATCGAAATAAGTTCGGTCTAAGTTCGGTCTGCCTCAGTACTCTCTTTCCTTTCAAATCCAACTAAAAACTCGGCATTAAACGTGTACCTAGGATTTGGTGAGAGCTTATACATTACTTGTATATGTTCTGGCCTGAATGAGCCTACAACGACCCCTTGATCATTTAAAATGCTCCTCGTCGGAATATCAATCTTTTCCATGGCCCATTTGATCATGTCGTTGTATGCCATAAGCCGAGGGCGTGCCGCGATCTTATGAAGTTCTGATTCTGCTACATCCCGGAAGTGATTCTCAGAATCAGTAGGAGAATTCTTGATTTCGTATTCCAGGAATTCATAGATTTGTGTCTAATATTTAATTGAGTCGATAGCGTGTGGAATAGTGTTAGATATGATATCTCCTTCCTATCTATCTTCACTCTTCTTTGGTGCCTTCTTTGGTGCCATGACATTAAGTTAGATGGAAAACCTGTCACAGAAAAGGAGTGTATGAGCTCGGCTGAATGCGTCTGACGCTTGATAGTATGAAACATAATATTTTGCGAAACACAGACCTTCAAACTCTCTTTTAATTTATTTAACGATGCAGGTACTGACACAGCTAACAAGATATCAATACATTGAATGCAGTGGATATTTACTAAGATACACATTAGTGTGAAATATCATCAATTATCCTTTATTAAAGTGGCCGTATTTTGGCGCTTTTTGATTAGAAACCGAAACATGAACAAACCTAAAAATTTGGTTGTCATTAATTATACTTCCAAAACAGAGTTAATTTAGACTAAACATAGATTAAGAGTCGAGATTTTGCGTTTTAGGATTTCGGGGATCATGTTGACGAGAGGTATGTTATCACTGAAATCGCGACATGTTTAAATTAGGACTTAACTTCATTTTAGTAAATTAATTAATCAATATTAAACCTTCTTTAATTCTTTCAGGATTTCTGGGATCGTGTTGACAAGAGGTATGTCATCGATGAATCCCGATATCCGAAATTGCGAAATGATTAACTTAAGCCTTAAATTTTTGTATTAGTGAATTAATTAATCAGGATTAAGGACTAACTTCCAAAACAAGATTAAATCAGTTTAAATGTAGATTATAGGTCAAGATTTCGCGTTTCGGGATTTCGAGGATTGTGTTGACAAGGGGAATCCCGATTTCCAAAATTGTGATACGATTAACTTAGTTTTTAATAATTAGTAACTTCCATATTTCGGGAAATCGGGGATCGGGATTCTGTGATTGGAAATGCGTTAAAACCTATGTTCTCAGTAAACCCCGAACCCCGATTTTTTTTTTAAAGGTTAGTCTTAACTCCTTTAGGGTTTACGCTTTTCATGATTTAAAAAATAACTTTACAGAAAGCGCGTCAGGATTTTTGTAACACTTTTGGTTTTTTCCCTTTTATTATTTAAAGAATAAAACTTGTCGGGATTTTGGTACTGGCCTTTTAGAAATGACAGTGAGGGTTATGCTTCGTGAAAAGCCGAAACCCAAAAAAGGAAGGTTTTAGATTTGAAGATAAAAAAATTAATATATGCTTCAACATAGGCTCCAATTGGGGACCTCGTCTCCTTGTGGGACGAGGAGAATAGGTAGACTTAGTGCCTTTATTGGGTAAATGGAGTCAATGGCTTCTTTCTGTAGAACTTTCATAGGAATGGGATACAGAGGGAAAAAGAGATTTCGTATTTACTTCTAAAAAGATTTTCAAAACTCTCAATGATGTAAACTTAGTTGCAGTCACAATCATGATCTTCTCCTTCTCGCTACTAAATTTAAGTTTTCTTTAAGATGATCAAAACAATCCTAGGAAACCCAACAGATCTTGTGGGCTTTTTGGCTTGCATCAAATGAAGTAAATTTCATGTTTTTTAATTAGGGAGCCCTCTCTAGACTTGGGATGTAGATCCAGTTTTGAAAAGGCTAGTAACCAGGGTAGAGTGAAAATTACATATGACAACCTTACAGATACCTCAAATATTGCCTCACTACCAACTAGCCTATTCAGTACCCCGGTGAAGTTATCTGTCCCTTTTTACTGAATTTCCTTTCACCACTTCAAATCATAATTATGCATTTAACCTCAAATATTGCTTCACTGCTAGTGAGCCTGTTCATTACCTCGGTGAAGTTATATGTCTTATATTTTACTTTTTGAATACGAAGTGGGGGAAATCAGTGGTAGTAAGTATACTAGGGATGGTATCTATGTAAAATTTGTAGTATAGGTCTGTCAACTTGCTTTGATTACCCTGGACCAACCCTTTTTCACTTTCAAAGCACCTTAGTCCATAGGGAAAAAGGGGATCATTAATTATAGGGGTCTTCCTTCGAGCTAGCCTAAACCCTTAGAAAACTATTAAGAAACCTAGGAAAGTCAGGATTAGCCTAAGCATAACCTGTTTAGTCAGAGAGTGAGGAGTTATGAGGACTGGTCTACCTTTTAAGAAATTTTTTCTAGCTTCCAAGGCTAAGACATAATCTCTTCTCCCTCTGTGGGAAACCCGGAAAGATATTTGGTCTTTTATGAAGGCAAAACCAAGGGTAGAAAGGGGCAACGGAGAAAAGACTTGGAAAATGGAAAACAAGAGTCATGAATTTAAACCCAACTCTTGGAATTATTTCTTAGAGATGATTTTCTCTTTTTGTTTATTTTAATTACCTCTTATCTTATTCTAGGTGAAACTCTTAGGTTCTAGATTTTGAAATCATTCTTTTAGTGACCTATCACACTTACGAGACAATCACCACACTTTTTTATAAAGAACCTTTGTTTGAAAAAATAGACTTTTCTAGAATTCGCACCTTTGCCTTACCATTTTTCGTTCTCTTTTGAAATAACGAAAAATATTATCTATCACCTATTTTCGGCGAATTTATCTTCCTCTATAAGGTTGTTTGTTTTCTACTTTCACTTGTCAGGTTGTCAGCTAGAATCCTGTAAGGGAACAATACGAAGAGTATCAGGGATTTTTAAAAGAATTGAATACATTGAGAATTTTGTATCCTTACTTCTTAGAAAAACATTAACATATTTTATTTTATTTTACTTTTTTTTTTTACAAAACGAAAGTAGACTTACCAAAGAAAATTATGAAAAAAGAATAAACAAACCGTTATATATAGTGGGAATTCTGGAAATCAACTATTCCATATAGTGTTTTAAAAAACGCCTGTTGACAGGGGTGTTCAGGATTTTACCATCCAAATTTTCTAACAGAAACAAATTTTTCCCTTCAGGAGATGCAACCTTGAACGGTCTATACCAGATGTGGTCGAATTTACCATGTTTCGTCGAGTCTTCCTTCCTCGCATCCCATTTTAAAACCAAATCTCCCGGGAGAAAATCTCTGTCTTTGGCCTTATGATCGAATAGTGCCTTCATGTTGTCCTAGTATTTCTAAAACCTTTCGTCCACTTCGGCCCTATGCTATTGGACTTTAATCAGTTGATTTATCCTTATTGTGACATGATTTGGTTCTTCCTTCTCATCTTGCCAAAGTTTCATTACAGGAAGCGCTAGGTTTATAGGTAACACTACATCGGTCCCGTACACCATTTGGAAAGGACAAGTACCGATAAACTTTTTCGTGCCTATTCGATTTGCCCACAAAGAATATTTCAAATGCACATGCCAAGATTTCTTGTTTTCGCTCAACACTTTCTTAATTATATTGATTAAGCGCTTGTTTGAAGACTCGGCCAACCCATTTCCCTGGGGGTAATACGCAGTGGAATGACCAAGCACAATATTGTATTTTTGGTAGAAACTGACCATAGCCATAGATTTAAAGGCCTGAGCATTATTTGTGACTATCTTTCGGGGGCAGCCAAATCTAGAAAAATATTCTCTTCTAAGAAATCTATTACCACCGAATCAATAGCCTCTCTAGTTGGAATAGCTTCCACCCATTTGGTGAAGTAATTTGTAGCAGTCAGGATCCACCTATGTTGAGCGCTAGAATGAGGATTAATTTCGCCTATGAAATCTAATCCCCATTTCTGAAAAGGAGCTTCTGTTTTGACTAGAACCAATGGCATCGTTGTGAGATTATGCTTACCTACAAACAATTGGCAAGGGTTGCAAGCTCAGACCTTGGCGTTAACGTCCGAGAAACGTTTGGGCCAATAATACCCTGCCCTCAGGATCTTATAAGTTGTTTTCCTCCAGGCGTGGTGTCCTCCACATACTGCTTCGTGAAATTGGCTTATGAACTTTTCTGTTTCTGATTCGAGCAAACAAACCAACAGGAAGCCAAGAGGGTCCTTCCAATACAATTGTCTTTTGGATATACAGTATTTGACTACATGTAGCTTCAACGTTCTGGCTTTAGATGAGGTCAAGTCACTTGGGCACTTCAAGGTCAACAGGTAGGACACTATGTCTTTGTACCAATATGATAAAACAAATTTCTCTACGATTCTGATTTCAGCTATTTGTTCATCGAGTTTGTTAATGTCCACACAATCTTCACTTCTCTATAAGCCATTTATCCCGAGAGATCTGAAATTTGATTCAGCTAATAGTTTAGCTAAACCTTGCCCCTTCACTAGTTTCATTGGTTTAATATCCAAATCGAATTCTTGAATTTTGGCAAGCTACCGTCCTCTTTTGCCATCACTGTCGGACTGAACCAAAATATGTTTTACGGAGCTAGTGGGTACATATGAAATCACCTTAGAATGCAACACATAGGTTCTGAAAGCCTTTAATGCCTTTACCATATCATATGCTTGTTTTTCCATTATATTATATCTAAGTTTGGCGTCTCCAAGACTTTTGCTAAAAAAGGCTATCGGTTGCTCAAAACCTTCTCCATTTTTTTGGAGGAGAACCGCGGAGAGTGTGTGTTCGGAGGCGAATGAGAAAATAAGAAAATCCTTTAGATAATCAGGGCTTGCTAGTACGGGTACCTCACTTATAACCTTTTTGATGCATGCGAATGATGCTTTAGCTTCCACTGTCCATTTCACTTCGTTGTTTTTCTTTAGCATATCTGTGATCAATTTGACGATTTCAACAAAGTTTGGAATAAATCTCCTCAAAAAAATTATTTTTCCTAAGAATGACTGAATCTCTTTTACATTCCTAGGGATATTTATTGTGTCTATAGCTTCAACTCTTTTAGGTTCAATTATAATTCCATCTCAAGACACAATATGGCCCAAAAGCTTACCTTATTGCATAGCGAAGTGAGACTTTTCGGGGTTTAAAGATAAACCAAACTTGCGGCATTTTTCAAACGTCTGCTTGAGATGTATCAGATGATCTTCATCAGATTTAGAAAAAACGGTTAGATAATCAAGATAGATAACCACGAATTTGTCTCTTTCGCCAATGAAATCGATATCCATAGCCCGCTGGAAGGTAGCACCTGCATTCATCAAACCAAAAGGCATATTGTCATACATGAATGTACCCCAAGGGGTGGTAAAGGCTGTCTTTTCTTTATCATGTTCATAGACGACGATCTGATTACCCAAAAAAACTGCCAATCATTGACATCCTATTTGCCCCAACTATTTTTTCTAAAACATGATCCATTTTGGGTAGGGGGTAATTATCTTTGAGGGATGACTTATTTAGATTTTTGAAATCAACACACAATCTAATTTCTTCGTTTTTCTTTCTAACAGGGACCAGGTTTGCTACCCAATCAGAGTATCTCAATGGTACAATTATTTTTGCATACAAGAGTTTTTTGAATTCCTGTTCGATCACGGGAAATAAAATAGGATTGATTTGTCTGAGCTTTTGTCGAAAGGGTTTGACACCAGTCTTCAGGGGTATCTTATTTTCAATCACAGAGGTGTCATAGGTTCTCAGCTCTTCATATGACTAAGAGAAAATGTCTTTGTACTTTCTAAGCAACTCTGCGTATTTATTTTTGGTTTTTGTAGACAAATATTTGGATAGTTTCACCATCCGAGGGTTTCCTTTAGTACCTATGTCATAGTCCTCAACCTCTTCAGGTTGAGGCTATAGAGTGGATTTTGAAGGGATATCATCTTGATTGAATAATCTTTCCAATGGAATCAAGCCCTTGGGGATCTGGTTATTTTTAAGAACGAGCATTCGGTGATTCACGATTTTATCGTGGAACTCTTGAGGATTCTCCTCTTCTTGCATGATCCAAATAGGATCATTTTGATTTTCTTGATCAATATGCATTTCGGAAAACTCATCTATTGATTCTAAAAATTTGCGAAGCTGTTCATCATCCTCAAAGACTTGCCAATGTTGTATGTTATTTGGTATTGAAGGTCGATGCCTCATTTGTATGTGATACTTTAATTTAAACACGGTGGGTGGTGTGAAAGTTGAGGCTGCTTTGGCTAACACATTAGCCTGTTGGTTTTCGGTTCTTGGAACGAAATGAACATTCACAGAGGAGAATAAATTCTCTATCAGATCCCAGACAAAATTCCTGTAGAACCTCAACCTAGGATGTTTAGCCTGGTATTGTCGGTTTACCTATTTTATGATTAACTCAGCGTCACCAAAGACTTTGAGTTTTTTTATTTTCATTCTCCTAGTGACTTCTAATCCTAAAACTAAGGCTTCATACTCACATACGTTATTTGTGCAGTCCACGTTCCACTGTAGCCTATAGGAAAAGGGGATTACAAATTGATCATCAGGAGCCACGAGGAGTGCCCCTGCTCCAGCTCTTAAGTAGGATGAAGCACCGTCAAAAAACATTTTCCATATACCAGTACTATATACATTTTTTTAATTTTTTTCTTTTTCTGTGTTTTCTTCTGTACAACTTTCGTTTATACCTACCTCAAAATCGTCATCAATAGATAATATACAATTTCCTAAATCTTGATCGGCAATATATACAGGGTGGTTATTTTGGTTATGTGGGTCACCTACCATGAATGCCAACCTAGTCTCTTTGTAAAGACGCATGTATTGTCGTCCAAAAACTAGAATCATAGCGTATGTCATGTCAAGATGGAGAGATCCTCCAAGATCGGCACCCCATGATATAGATAAAAGCATACCATACTTTGGAGGAATTTCGGTGACCACTACGTCCATAAGAATTCTTTTTGCGGGTATTTGTGCCAGACCTACCACCAGGTCTTTAATCATGCCTATGCATTTGACCTTTCTTGAATCAAATGAATATAATTCTCCATATGGTCTGGTAATTTTGAGACCTAGTTTCTCCATAATGGCTTTTAGCATCACATTGTGGGATGCTCTAGAATCTAGCATGCAGTTATGAAGTAGGTAGTCAAACAAGGTTAACGTGATATAAAAGGGGGCCACAATGTCTCTCACACCTTCGAAATGTGGACCAAAAACTATGTTCAACTTGTCATCTGCTAAGTTGATGACATCGGCCTGGATTTCATCTTCTGAAAAGATAATCATCTTGGCAATTTGTTTTCTGTATATGGGATTTTTAGCCAGTATGACAAGTGGGATAGGGATTTTGATTTTGTTTATTTCATTTTCGAGACTAAAATTTCCCAGAACCTTTTCGCTCTCTATGTTTGGGGCCTCCATTCCTTTCTTTTCAAATTTTCTTTGTGGTGCAGATTTGATTTCACCCACAGGGACCTGTGTTTTCACGACGGGTGTTTCTACAGACTTTGACTTGACAGGTTGCGTGTCAGCGGTTTGGGTTTTTGCAGTCTTCTTGTCAGCAACCTTTGGAGTCACTTCATTAGTTTCACCCCTAGGAAAGATCTTTTTTGTTGGAGCGATTGGAAGATTCTTATTTCTAGGTCTTAAATTATATTTCTCATGTATTTCGGCTATAATATCATCTGCGATACCTTGATAGGCTAAATCTTCAGACGCATCGTTGCTAACATTGTCTTCCGATCTAATTTCCTTATTTAAGGATTTTTCATAATCTTGTCTCGATAAATAAGGTGATTTATTATCGTCGCCAAGATTATTAATATCCTCATCAAACTCTTCAAAATCTTCTACATCGTCCTCTCCAATGAAGTTTTGACTTTTGAAGGGGGTTGGAATTTTTTGATCCTCATTTTTAATTGTTTTCTGTGGGGCCTGAGGATCAAGATTCCTTCTAAAATCCTTCCTATGAAAATTATCCCTTTTTGATTTCTCTAGTTCCATTTTTGAGATCTTATTTGAAAGTTCTCTAATTACCCTAGCCATTTCGTCTATTTTATCTCCCGAGGATTTCCCCGATCCTGAGGATCCACCTTGATCTTTGAATTTCCTATTTTCTTTGTTCCCAGTTTCTATTTTTGCTTTTAATTTCCCTGATGCCATCATGTTTGATTCGATTTCTAAAGAATCATATTGCATTTTTGTGAGATCTGCTGATCTCCTTTCTCTCAATAATATAGCAAAATCAGGATCAAAGGCTCCAACAAAAGTCACCTTTGTTGCGGGTTGAGAAGGTTTTACCTCGACTGGGATTTTATTATACAACTTGTTAAACCTTTGCATGAATTCTAGAACTGATTCTGAATTTTTCTTTCTAAGGGCTCCGAATTTATTTAGGTAATAGAAGTGGTCCCTCCTCTCCCCCCATTTTCTAATAAAAGCATTTTCAAGCTCTTCGTAAGATCTTAGAGATCCGGATGCTAAAGCTCGAAACCAGGTTCTTACCTGTCCTTCGAAAGTTTGAATGAGGAGTCTAGAATAGACATCTTCGTGTTCTATTTTGAGGATGTCGGCAAATTGGTCAAAAAAGTTTATGTACTCTTGAGTGGTCAAATCTCCTTCGCCTGTAAATTTGGGAAGGCTTTTCATATAATTTTTGGGAAGATCGTGTAGGGGAACTAGGAGGACAAGGGGGGCATATCTAGCAGCTACTTTAGCAAATATTCCAAGAAGCAGTGCTTGGCCACCTGCTGGTCTTCCTGGGGCACCACCTCCATGTGCAGCCATTGATAGATTTGAGGTTGAAGATCGGAATGTGTGAGGAGAAGGTTCACGTAAATCTGGGGAAAATACCTCAGGAAAAGAGAACGTATCGTATGAGAGGGGAAGCGAGACAGATCTCTCAAGTGTTTTTGAAATGTTCAACTACGTAAAATTAGGTTGACAAATACTATGTATGGGTGAAATGATTTGTCTAATGGATCTTCGTGATTTTAAAATCTTTTCCGGATCAGAGACTGGCGAGGTCTGCTTGTCATCTAGGTTCTTTCTGGTGTTCTTTCGGCTAATAGACAGTTTACTTATCGTGGATTTTCCAAGTGAAAAAATAAAGGTAGCCTTAGAAGGTTTTCTATCTTTGTTCACTATCAAAGAAAAAAAGTGTCAATGCCATTCTTCCCAAGGAAAAGTTTCGTTTCTTCATTCCCTAGCAACGACACCAAAAAGATTTTGTTCCTAAGTTTATACTTTAAATCTTTAAAGTATACTGTCAAGGCATCTGAAAAAATAAAGAGAATTAAGGAGTAAGAATCAATTACGAAGGGTAAATTAGAGTTGGTTTCTCAACTGTCTCTGTCTAGCTTCCCATTGTTATTGGATGTTGATTTCTCTCTCAATAACTGCCCATGAATGTTCTAATTTGACTCGAGTAGTTGTTTTTTGCAGGATAGTATTAAATAGGTTCAAAGCAATGCTAGTTTGATCCTTTAGGCTAGGTTCTATATTAGGTTGTCTATTACTTGGGACAATCATGAGGATTTAAATTTTACTAAATTATAAAAAGTTTTTAGAAATTTTGTTGCTTTGGTTTTGTGGGATGAAATAGAAAAGTAATTTTAGAACTCAAAATAATAACATGATAATAGTAAAGGCCATTTCCTGTACTCGAAGTAATTTGGGAATATTAAAATAAATACAAAGAAACACTATTGGAGAATATGAGGCTTTAATCTTGAAACAATCTCATATCATAACAAAAGAATGAGATAAAAACAAAATTTCTAATGAATTATAAGATATAACCATCCAATAGACCTACAGGTCTTGAAACTGTTGATAGCAATCACAGAGGAAAAACTATAAATGATTAGATAAACAAATAAATTCAGACTACAGTAGAATTTTGAATTAAACTATAGTTGATCATTCATTAGAAAGACATGGAATAAAATATATTGAAAGATATTGAAAACAGAGTGAAGGAACACATAGCTTCAAGGTGACAGAATTCAGAATCTCATCTGCATCATCTATATTATTATAAATCGGAAAACTTCTAATACAATCGGCTCCCAAAAA
>SNQJ01S0229695.1:3662-14337 GCA_010110895.2 Picea sitchensis
TAGCATCAACCCCTTTTGGATATCTTCGTCAAAAGTTAGGGGTTATAATTTCTTGTGTCTAATCTGTTCACCTGGTCAGGGGGAGTACTTATTGAATATCTGGTGTATTTCCAAGATGCTCATAGTTGACAGGGGGAGTATGTTTTTGCAACAGATTAGGGGGAGCATGTTTCTTCTTTGACATTGATGTCAAAGGGGGATAAAAGAGTCTGGGAGGAGAGTCTGAATGCATGTGGGTTCTTGTGTTGCCATCAATGCCAAAGGGGGAGATTATTGGAAAATATTTAACAGAAAATGAATGCTTGTCATTGATGGAAAGTACAACAATGAAGATGGAATGAGTACAGAAAGTATGTAATAGATGGGCATTAAGAGAAGACGTTGCAGAGAATATTCGAATAAGCTCAGAAGAGATAGTGCAGAGGATTGTTGGCAAGAATAGCGATGGGAAAGATCAGCATGATCAACAACACAGTGATAATGGGGCAGGAGCAGCAATAATGATTGTTGGATCAACAATTTAGAATTCTCGATGACTGTCAGATCTCAATGTAGACAAGAAGAGCGCGCAGATATGGAGGATAAATATTGGGTGTTAGATCTGAGCGTGAGGATCGACCATCGTAGGATCTAGGAGAATCTTAACGATCTTTAAAAGTGCAAGGTGAAGCGAGTTCACGAAATCTTGAAATCCCGATGCAGACACAATGAAGACTTGCGAAATCATGAAAAGATCCTGACCGTTAGTACAACAAAAGACGTGGAACATTGATCTAAGTTCCATTTCGGAGTTTCACCTATCATGACTTGGAGTGACAATAACCTCCATCGAAGGAATCGTGAGATGCGAATTCAAGATAAGATCTAAACCGTAGATTCATAGAGAACGTGGACCGTTGATATAAGCTCCATTTCGGAGTTTCACCTATCGCAACTTGGAGTGACAAGAACCTCCATCGAAGGAATCACAAGATGCGAATTCACGATGAGATCTGGACTGTAGATTCATCGAGATCGTGGACCATTGATCCCACGCCATTTCAGAGTTTCACGAATCGCGACTTGGAGAGGCAAGAAACATAACCATCAAAATCGTGATATGAGAAATCGCGATTTAATCGCAGTCGTCAGATCAAGATGTGATCTGGACCATTGATCCGACTCCTTTTCGGAGTTTCGCGAATCGCGACTTGGAGAGGCAAGAAACATAACCACAAGAACGCTGAAATCGTGATATGCAAAATTGCGATATGATCTGAGCCATTGAATTAAGATCAGATCTAGACCATCAAATCAAAGGACAAGTCGATGACTTGGAGTCAATGGAGCATGGTGTGGAAACTCACGAGATGCAAGATTGCGATAATATCTGGACCATCAGATCTATGGAGATCTCAACCATCGATCAGACTCGATGAAGTTGATAAAATCATGAAATATGAAGCACCTTTTGGAACAACCTATGGTCATCGCCTGTGGTCACAAGAAGGGAAGGAGTCAGTTCACATAAGCTCCATTTTGGGGTTTCGGGGATCACAACTTGGAGAGTCCATATGCCTCATCTCTAGATTCACGAAATGCGAATTTGCGAAAAGCACTTTATGCATAAGTGCTTGGTCATGACCATGGTCATATAGAGGAAGGAGCTAGCACATAAAATCTTTGTATCAGAGTTTTGGAGATCGTGACATGAAGTGTCGAGACACTTGGCCACATGAATGCCAAAATGCCGAAACCTGATTTAAAGGCAATATTAATAAAGTTCATCCAAATGTGAAGATAAACTTGAATATGATCGGAGGGCTACTATTCTCTCTCACAGTTAATTCATTAGTTACAAATCAGTTAGAAAAATTGATTCATTATTCCTGATCGATTGGCATTTTAGTTGCTTAGACGGTTTTTTCTTTTGGCTCAAAAGATTCAAAGTGTAACTGTTGTGGGTGTTGTGCATAAAAGAAAAAGAAACAGACTGTCCATGGTTTTTTGTTCTGGACGAAAAATGAATTAAACTGTAAGAAAGGGAAAATCATAGGATGCGCAGTGTGAGACTGAAAATATGCGTAGTGTGAGATTGAAAATATGCGCAGTGTTAGATAAAACTCATAGAAGAGTAATAGATGAGGAATAGACTTGAAGCAGAGTAGAATGGCAGAACAAGTTGAAGCAGAGCAGAATGGAAAAACAAGTTGAAGCAGAGCAGAATTGTAGAACAGACAAAGGAAGAGAAGAATTGCAGAACAGTTAGAAGATGATCAGATTTACAGAACAGAGAAGAAGTGGTAAGAATCGATTTATCTATGTAGTTGGCTATTTAATAATTCATTTATATTATAGGGTGGTTGGGAGGTCTTAGGGAGGACTGTTGTCCTTAGAGGTTCAAGTGAGAGCTTGAACATAGGGATTTTTAGCTTCCATCTGGTTGTAGCCAGAGAAACAAGGGTGGCAGGGTGGTGCAAGGGAGAACAAGTGTTCTCTGTTATATAGGTTGGAGCCTATGTAACTGGAAGTTGGTGCTTCCATCTAGTTTGTGCTGGAGCATTAGGGGAGTTGGTGATTCCTTCTAGTGGGTGCTAGAGAAACAAGAGAGTTGGTGCTCTCAAACAAGTTGCAGCTTGTAAAACAGATGTAACAACCTCACACTGAGTTGGTGCTCAATTATAGATGATGTATATAACTTAAAAGACTTCCTATCATTTCTAAGAAGAAGAGGTTTTCTCCCTTTATGGGTTTCCTCATGAAAATTTGTCTCTGTATATACCTTTTGTGTGACTGATGCTCATTACTTTTATTGTCCATATATTGTATAATGTTGATGATCACTTGAAAAAAGATTAAGAATGTATTAATAGACTTAATATTGTTTAAGAACAATAACAATTGATTCCCCCCCCCCTCTCAGTTGTCTTAGTAATTTCAACAGAGAGTTGTTCAAAACCCCGAAAGATGAAGCTCTGAAGTCAAGGAGGAAGACACATATCAAGGTCCACATCATCTTGAGTGATGTCAATGATAGATCACGTCAGCAAAGCACGTCAACAAGGACATAAGGCTCAGTCAGAAAGTGACAAATGTCAGGTTGAAATTGGCATTTCAGGCACATGTAAGTCATGAATTAGAGTGACACGTGGCAGCTACTCAGCACGTGACAAGTCATCAAGTGGAATTCTAACTCAAGAGCAGTTAATGGAATTCTAGTTGGGTTGAATAACTCTATATGTGTGAAATTTATGCATTGAAAATTAGACAAAGAAATCTGGGACAAATTAGAGGTTGTATATGAAGGAGATGACAAATTTAAAGAAGCCAAACTATAGACCTATAGGACTCAATTTGAAAACCTAAAAATGAAAGAAGAAGAAAATATTTCTGAATACTTTCATAGGGTAGATGAAGTGGTAAACTCAATTAGAGCAGCAGGAGAAGAAGTTACAGATAAACCCATTGTGAAAAAAATACTAAGGTCATTACCGATGAGATATGATGCAAAGATTTCCTCAATTGAAGATAGATCTGATCTAAGCACTCACAATTGACCAACTCCATGGGATTTTTACAGCATATGAAATGAGAACAAGAAATAATAAATCAACAAAAGACAAAACAACTTTCAAAGCATCCAAGACATAGATAAATCAGAAGAAAAAACCTCAATTCTTCCATCATGAAGAATCTGATGTGGAGGAAGCCAAATTCATTAGAAAACTTCAGAAAGGATCAGGGAAGTACAAAGGCAAGATTCCCTTCAAATGTTTTAATTGTGGAAAAGTTGGTCATTTTTCATCCAAGTGTCCCTATCCCAAGGAGGACCCTAAAGAGAAAGAAAAAAAAAATAATCAATACCAAAAGAAGGAAAAACCCAACTACAAGAAAAATTTCTACAGAGGGAACAATAATTTATACTCAAAAGAAGAAGACAACAACTTGTCAGAGTCTAGTGACAAAAATGAATCTGATGATGATGAAGTTCTTTTCTTAGGTATTGAAGAATCTAATGAGATAGAAAATATTAAACATGAGAAGGAGTTAGAAGATGAAGGAAAATTTAATATGGAGGAAGAACTTCTCAGTGCCTTAGATGAATTAAGAAAATACAAAACCATATATAGACAGTTGAAAAGTTTTGTAGTTGAACAGAAAGAAAAATATGAACAAGAATAAAAGGACATGGAAAAACTTATGAACAATCTGAAAAAATAAATCTTAGAAGAAAATAAGATCGAATAAAGTATGGAAAAGTCTCTTGAAGAAAAACAAATAACTGTTGAAAGGATGGAGGCAGAAATAGTTCATCTGAAAAAGGAACTGGATGCAAAATCATTCAAACAAAATCTGAAAATAGCTCTAAAATATTAGATAAGATTATTACAGTGCAAAGGGATTCTGAAAATAAAAATGGAATAGGTTATTCTCAAAAGGAAATCCATGTTAACTCAAAATCTTATTCATATTCTCTTACTATTACATTCAAGAAGAAAAATGAAGAGAAGATAAGTAATGATCAAAACTCCAGAAGATTACCTCCACCCACCAGGAAAGAAGGAAAGACAATATCAAACAAGTTTTACCAAAACAAGTATCCCTTCATTTTTCCTGGTTATTGCTATGCATGCTCTAATTTTGGACACAAATCTATAAATTGTAGAGAACATAGAAAGAAAAATCTAAAGGTTGAGAATTATATTCTTAAGGATAAACAAGAAGCAAATCAAGTTAAGAGCATAAACTATAACTCCTTTGAACCTCGACAAGAAGGGGACTTACAATGCTTCATATGTCATAAACATGGACATAAAGACATTAATTGTAGACTAATGAAAGTCTGAGAACAACCCAAGTTCATTAGAGAGAAGAAGAAACTTTGGAGAGTAAAACCATCAAAAAGGGAATGTCTTATGTCCCTAAAAAATCAAGATGAAAAGGATCTCTGGTATGTTGACAGTGGATGCTCAAAACATATGACATGTAACAAGGACAAGTTTTTAGACTTAAAGAAACAAAAAGGTAAAGTTACATTTGGTGATAATGCTTCAAGTAACATACTTGGGAAAGGCACTATGAGCTTGGGAAAATACAAAGCTAGAAATGTACTACTTGTTGATAAATCGAAGCCTAGTTTATGAAGTGTCAGACAAACCTATGGTCATAGATACTTTTGCATCTTTGATTCCCAAAAATGTGAGATTAGGAAAGAAGACACAGGAAAATTAGTTGGTACTTCTCCTAGAACTCCTGAAAATGTATATATACTAGATGCAAAATTGAATGAGGAATGTCATATAAATTCTATAGATGAAAGTTGACTATGGAATAGGAGGTTGGGGCATATTAACTTTGAAAATCTTGTGAAAGTAATCAACCTTGGTGCAGTAAGAAACTTGCCAAAAATCATAAAACCCTCAAATGCTATGTGTAGGCACTGTCAACTAGGGAAGCAAACTAGGGTAAGGTTCAAAACAAAAGAATACACAACCTCTAAACCTTTAGATATTGTTCACATTGACCTATGTGGACCTATGGGAATCAAGGGTATACAAGGAGAGTCTTACTTTATGTTTCTCATTGATGAATTTAATAGAATGATTTGGATATGTTTTCTCAAAGAAAAATTAGAAGCACTCAACAAATTCAAATCCTTTAAAACCCTTGTTGAAAATGAAAGGGAAACAAAAATCAAATGTCTTAGATCAGAAAATGGTGGTGAATTAACCTCAAAAGAGTTCGATGTATTATGTGAAACTCATGGAATAAAAATACAATTCTCTTCTACCAGAACACCTCAACAAAACGAGATTGCTGAAATAAAGAACAAAACAGTTCAAGAGGCTGGAAGGACTATGCTCAATGAAGCAAAATTGTCAGATGGATATTGGAGGGAAGTTGTAAGCACAATTGTATACATATTGAACAGAGGTCAGATCATGGTTAATAGTGATAAAACTTCTTATGAACTATGGTTTGGAAGAGCTCCATTGGTGAAATACTTCAAAGTCTTTGGAAGTAAATGCTACATCAAAAGACTAGATAAGAGTCTTGGAAAATTTGATGCTAGATCTGATGAAGGTATTTTTCTTGGATATGATTCAAACAAGAAGGCATATAGATGCTACAATATTAGATCACATAAGATTTTTGAAAGTTCATATGTCAAGGTGGATGATCTAAAAACGATAAGAATCAAAAATCAAGAGACCATATCTAAAAATAAAGATGAAGATGATGACGAGACATTCGACACACAACTAGAAGAAGTATAAGAGAATGAAGCATAAAGGGAAGAAGATGATATGGATACTAGTGAAAGTGAATAAGATAGTGAATATGGAGAGATAAGAGAAGAATTCCCAAGAAGAGATACAAAGACACCCTCAATAATTATTCAAAAAAATCATCCTGAAGAATTGATTATTGGAGATATGAATGATGGAGTGCAAATAAGAAGACAAGTATTGTATCAAACAAAATTAGCATTGTTGTCACATATTGAGCCAATTTAAATCAAAGAGGCATGTAAAGACGAGAACTGGGTTAAATCTATGAATGAAGAATTGGATCAAATTGAAATAAATCAAACTTGGGAACTAGTTCCTAGACCAAAAGATAAAAAATTTATTGGAACTAAATGGCTATATAAAAATAAAATGAATGAAGATGGGCAAGTAATCAGGAACAAATCCAGATTAGTATGAAAAGGTTATGCTCAGGTTGAAGGATTAGACTATGAAGAAACATTTTCACCTGCAGCTAGATTAGAGGCAATTAGGATGTTCTTAGCTTTCTCCAGCTACAAAAAACTTAAAGTGTACCAAATGGATGTCAAATCGGCATTTCTCAATGGAAATTTATAAGAGGAAGTCTATATTGAGCAACCATATGGGTTCCAAATAACCTATAAAAGAGACTGTGTTTGTAAATTAAATAGGTCACTCTATGGATTAAAGCAAACACCTAGAGCATGGTATGCAAGGCTAGACTCTTATTTACAAAAACAAGGCCTCAAAAGGGGATCAATAGACAACAATCTTTATTGCAAAATTTTTGGTAATAACTTGATCATTGTGGAAGTGTATGTTGATGATATCATATTTGGTAGTAATAATATAAAAATGAGTGAAGAATTTGCTAAGATGATGCAGAAAGAATTTGAAATGTCTATGCTTGGAGAACTAAATTTCTTCCCTGGATTACAAATAATCCAGTCCAAAAAGGGAGTCTTTATCCATTAGTCTAAATATGTTGAGGATATGCTTAAGAGATTCCAATTAGAGGACTGCAAACATGTTAGTACACCTATGATAGTTGGATGCAAACTAAGAAAGGATGATGAGTCCAAAGATGTAGATCCAAAACACTACATATAAATGATTGGCAATTTTCTCTATGTAAAAGCTTCCAAACATGATGTCAAGCAAGTTGTTGTGATGGTGGCTAGATTCCAAGAAGAACCAAAGGAGAGTCATGTTCAAGTTGTAAAAATAATATTTAGATATTTGAAAGTAACCATATATCTTGGTTTGTGGTATCCTAGCAAGGACTCATTCACATTAAACGCCTATTCAGATGCTGATTGGGAAGGAAGTGTAGATGACATAAAAAGTACGAGTGGAGGAGCATTATTTTTGGGAGAATCATTGGTTGCTTGGATACGAAAGAAACAATCCTCAATTTCTCTGTCTAGCATTGAAGCTGAGTATATTGCAACAGTAGAATGTTGCACACAAGTGGAATGGATGAAATAAACTCTACAAGACATCAAAATAGTATTTGAAAAACCCACAATTATCCACTGTGACAATACACGCATGATAAGTCTCTCTAAGAACCCAGTCCAAGACTCAAAATCGAAACACATTCCCATAAAATACCACTATCTAAGAGATCAGGCTGAAAACAAGAACATTAAATTGGAATATGTTCCAACACAAGAAAAGGTGGAAGATATTTTTACAAAACCCTTAAACACAGATATATTTGAATATCTCAGGAAAAAATTGGGAGTAATACTTCTTCCTACCTAAAATATCTCAGGAAAATGATGCATCAATTGGAACCTATTGAGGGGGAGATAGAAATCAGCGACAGAAGGTGTCATTAAGTTATAAAAAAAAAAAAAAAAAGATTGATTGCAGGAGGAGTTGCCAGTGGTTAGAGAAGTGTTCATACAGATAGATGATTGGAGAAGAAACCCTTTTCCATTGATGTCAAAAAGGGGAGATAAACTTCATAAAAGGAAAGCTTCATAAGAGGAAACCATCATTATAGGGGGAGTTTTGAATATGAAGTTAGTGTGTCTCCCTCAATGACAAAGGGGGAGATTGTTGGAAATATTGTCATTGATGTCAACAATTGAAGTGATGATGACAAAACAGTGTGCAGATATCGAACGAAGTGATGATGTCAAAATAGTGTGCAGAGATCGAAAGAGAGAACAGGAGAAGAGAATACTCAAATGATCAAAGCTCAGAAGGAATAACACATTGCATAGAGAGGAAATATGTGTTTATTATTGAGCACGATAGGACCAAAAATTTTCCTATGATATGGAGACAAAAGAAGCACATTGCAGAATTCAGTCGACCATGCCAGTAGAAAAGGAGAGAAGTTTCAACAACCATTCGATCAAGAAATTAATGGTGATTATTGTCTCAAGTAATGGGATTTATCCCACACTGGAAGCACGAATAAACACATATAGGTTTATATACACATCTCTCTCCATATCTTATCGACGTGTAGTGCAAACATATGGTGTTGGCTCTAGGTGTTTGGACTCCATGAGAAGCTCACCAGCCTGGAGCCCGGGACAAACTGTCAGGCCCCCTACCTTTTGGTCAAAGTGACAATGAATGTCGATTCGGTGATGAAGGATCTCGACCGTTAGATCTAGGAGAAGCTACACGACAGTTAGTTGTGAGTTCCTTCAGAACTCTAGAATCAGAGGATTTGGAGTTTCAAGGAGTCAAGGATCCCAAAATCGCGAAGTCTGAAATTCTGAAGAGATCCTAGCCATCGGTTGGAAGGCAGGCACGTGGCATAAGATACACAATTCAGGGATTCGAGATTTGGAGAATTAGCGATGAGATTTGTTCAGAACCCCAAAATATGAAACTCTGAAGTCAAGGAGGAAGACATGTATCAAGGTCCACATCATCTTGAGTGATGTCAATGACATACCACGTCAGCAAGGACACATGGCTTAGTCAGAAAGTGACAAGTGTCAAGTTGAAATTGGCATTCTAGTCATGTGTAAGTCATGAATCAGAGTGACACATGGTAGCTACTCAGCAGGTTCCAAGTCATCAAGTGACGTTAGTGAGTTTACGTCACTCTGGGAGTCTTACTTCGGGATATTTCACTACTAGAAAATACTCTAAATTATGGAAGTCCTAAAGGCTAGAATTTCAAAATACACATGAGATTAAGGGGCATGCGTCAGTATATTGACATCTTCTTAGATTTGACATGCTGGAAGTCACGAAAACCCAAAGGGAAAAGTGCCGAAATTACGACAGCCATCCATCTCAGTAAGTAATATGAGTCATCCGATCATTTCATGGATATCGTATTCGAGATTTTTGGTATGTTGGAAGCAACAAAGTCTAGAAGGATAAATAACCCAAAATCTTGTAAGCCTCTCATCTCAACGAGGAATTAAATCTTGACCGTTGATTTTAAGGAAGCGCTCAAGCACTCGTTTGGTATAATTGCCTAAGCGTGAGGTCACCGTCATTGGTCATATGGTAAAAAGTTTTAAAGGGGAAAAATGTAAGTCTCTTAGTTTGTAAGCCAGTGGTTCTGTAAAGCTTGGTCATATGAAATGGCTTGAAGGAAGCGCCTCCATAGAATTCGGTTCCTATGAAAATAACAAAGTTTAAAGGATGAAATTGATCCATATCTGTGATTAATTTATGAAGAATCTTTAGGTTAAAAATAAATAAATAGTAGTTAATGATTATGGTGAAGCTAATTGAAGAGGTGTGATGGTCCAAATGAAGGGACACGATGCTTCACACTCACGCTATTTTGAAGAATATATATACATGAAAGAGTGGGAGAAGAATGTGTCTCTGCAGTCCAAATCAAAAGATCAATAATTGAAGTAGATTCCAGGAAGAAAAGGTAAATACCTATGTATTAAGGGTGGTTGGGTGGAGAAAGGGAAGGTTGGTGCCTACAAAGGGAGTTGATGCTTCCTTTTCAGTGTAGCTAACTAAACAGGGGGTCACAGCCTCCTACCAGTTGGTGCTGGTAAACCAGGGTGTGGGCGCATCCTGATCAGTCAATGTTGATCAAAGAGGAAGTACATCTTCCGTCTATGTAACATGTAATTTTTTTTTTTGTAGTTAATAGAAAAGAGTTTGTGGTTTTCCCATTTGGGTTCCACGATAAAATATTGTGTTAAGATTCTATTTACATTAATAAATAAAAAATGATATAATTGTTGAGTCATTGATTCAACCCTGTTAATGTTTAAGCCATTATTATAGATGTTTTCATTTCATTAGATAACAATAGCATAATCCAAGATCACTGGGAAATACACAATCACAAGAGACACAACATTTATCCTGGGAAACCCTTTAGGGGAAGAAAACCTAGCAAGACTTTCTTAATATAGATAGCCAATACAATGCCAAGAGATCTCTTATGCTAATACAGAAAGTCCTCTCCTAGA
>SNQJ01S0229696.1:5178-19515 GCA_010110895.2 Picea sitchensis
CTTGATCATCACTCGAGGAATATAGATCTGAAAGATACCTATTTGGTGGTACCTATACTCCTTAAAACAAGAAGATAAGTTATCGTGCCAATATACGTTTGTGGTACCAACACAGTTGCATATAGTTGCATTTAGTTGCAACATAATTTCATATAGTTGCATAAGTTGCATTGTTGCATAAAGTTGCGTATAGTTGCATAGTTGCATAAAGTTTCATATAGTTGCATAAGTTGCATAAGTTGCATTTTTGCATAAAGTTGCATATAGTTGCATATAGTTGCATACGAAATTGTCATATAGTTGCATAAGTTTCATATAGTTGCATGGTTGCATAAGTTGCATTGTTGCATAAACTTGCATGTTGCATAAAGTTGCATAAGTTCCATAAAGTTGCATAAGTTGCATGTTGCATAGTTGCATATAGTTGCATAGTTGCATATAGTTTCATACGAAATTGTTGCAATATAGTTGCATATAGTTGCAATATAGTTGCATAAGTTGCATTGTTGCATAAAGTTGTGTATATTTGCATAGTTGCATAGTTGGATAAGTTGCATATTTGCATATAGTTTCATATAGTTGCTATATAGTTGCATATAGTTGCATATAGTTGCACAAGTTGCATTTTTTGCATAAAGTTGCATATAGTTGCATATAGTTGCATAGTTGCATATAGTTGCGTCTTGAAAAGTGGTTCCAAGGGTGGATTAGAGGAATTCCCATTCTTTATGGAGAACAATTTCTTAATGTGCATCTTCCAAACAAAATTTCTCTCAAACTTTAACTCAAACATAGAAGGAATGATGTAGTGTTTTCATATCTTCACTAGGACAACATGTGCAGTGGTCAGAAAGGAAAAGGTAGAGGCCCTTATTATTCGGTAGGATGAATTACCTAACTAGATTGTTAAAAAGTTTGAAGTTATTTAGATGGGATATATTATAAGGTGTCTATGAATCCCCTTTAGAATTGACGTACTTGTAGAAGACTTATGCAATTGAGTGTTGAACAACTTTGAGAATGACCTTCATAGACAATTTTCTCAAGATGCACTACTTGCAAGGAGAATCACCACCATAGCTAACAATATATTTCCAGAAAGACATTTATTGTTCTTTTTCTTTTTTCCTTCTACTATAGGATATAGGAAATTGAATATGCTTCTTATAGGAAATTTGAAATTTGGAGGAAACGACCTACAGGAAAGAAGAAATGCCTCCCATTGGCATCGTGGAACTTTTATATAATTCCCAACGAGGCTAGGGGGATAGAATTGACTTACATTTGATATGATGTAATGCGAATAAATGGAAACTTGTAGAAACTCACAACAACAAATTGGAAATATGAAAATTAATACGTAATGTGTAAAATAATAGGGCACATATAGCAGAAATTTCGACAATAGTTAACTAGTACTCTACAATAGTATGTTTTGTGTTTTTGTATATTGATATTTTGAATACTTTCGTACAGATCACAGAAAAGAGATTGTACATTGTATGTTAGGAAATTTAATGTGTAAACCCAACCTCCTCTAGCTCCTCAAGTCTGTAAGGTTGATGAAGCCAACTAAACCATGGTGGTCAAAAAGAAACCACATGTTAGGCTGCAAGTGAGAAAAAGCAAGCCTATTTTATTAACATTATAACTATATTGTCCTATTTTATTTTATCTTCCTCGGGAAATCAAAGGTAACTCCATGTTTATTAGGAACTTATGTTCTCATCATGGTTTTATAATTTCACATTACTTGCATTCACTCATAATTTTTTTCTTTAATCATTGTGCTCTCACACCTTTAATATTCCTCTCATGACAATGATAGTAGAATTGGTTCTAAAATTACCAATTGTAGTCAAAATACCAAACTAAAGTCAAATTGGTGTCCAAGATTTCAATCTAATTATTTTTGCATAAGTATCAAACATAGAAGGTTTTGTGTAATTGAAACATCAATAAAAGGGTTTGATATAATTATTGAGCTTTGTGGTCCTAATGAAAAAATATTGTTATCAATAGGCTATCTTTCATATTATTTTGTATCACTCGATCATTATTTCATGATTCTATTACCTAAGCCATAGTAAGCTCCTTTTGTTTCTTGTTTCTTGATTCTATTATCGTTTTTCTATATTTTTAAATTTAGAGGTAGCTCCTAAAATTTTCCTTGGTCAAGCTATGGTTCAAAAACTCTAGCACATGCATCATTGTGCACCAATAATAGATTGAGAGGAACATGAATAAATTGATATGGATGAAGAGGATAATATTGAGGATCACATTCTTACAGATAATTTGGATAACTCTTAGGGGCTATACTTCAACATGTTTCTTTTAAGAAGCTTGTTTGTGTGGAAACTACTTCAATTTATACGAGCCATGATCATTGTGATGTCAAGAAATAGGAAAATCTTACTGTCCTTGTGTATGGACAATTCATATCACCAATGAGCACAGAGTACCATTTATATAAGATAAATTGGTAAACAATTATTCATAATAAACACACCTAGCTAAGGTGCTCTAATAAATGCCCCTAGCTGCCATATCCAAAATAAAGGAAATAGAATTATTTCAAGCTTATATTACCTAAGCCACAGTAAGCTCCTATTTTTTATTTTTTCTTGACTCTATTATCTATTTTCTATACTTTAAATTTAGAGGTAGCTCATAAAATTTTGCCTCGTCGAGGTATGGACTGAAAACTCTAGCACATGCATCATGGTGCACCAATAGTAGATTGAGAGGAACATGAAGAAATCAATGTGCATGAAGAGGGTAATATTGAGGATCACATTCTTGCAGATAACTTGGATAACTCTTAAGGGCTATACTTTAACATGTTTCTCTTAAGAAACTTGTTTGTATGGAAACTACTTTAGTTTTTTGGGCCACGATTATTGTGATGTCAAAAAAGACAATGATCTTAGTGTCATTGTGTATACACAATTCATTTAGTTGCATAAGGTTTTAACATCTTTTTTATGATATTTCCGGTCCAATACTAGAATGGCTGGAGTGAGATTCTTATGTTGTTTAGTTGTGCAACACTTCCCACTGACTTGAACTCGAACCAAAATCGAATTCTATAATGTTTTAGGTCCAAGAAAAAACCATGTAGAATTGAAGGGATGAGACATGGAATACAAATGGGATGAAATATAATTAAAAGCACAATATTTCCCTACACGGTGTTCATTCAAGATGAGACAAGGATGGAACATATGCATAGTGGGTGAATATAAAACATTGACATGAATAGTAAATAGAGACTATAGGTGCATATGAAAATCCTAGAAAGTGTCATACTGCCACACTAACAATATCAGGGTTGACTTAATGGATGTGTGGAATAATCATATTCAACTATGTGGTATTGATGATCACAACATGGAAGCTTCAAAAGAACAAGTGGTGGAATTTGAATCACAAATTTGAGGGAGAATTTAGTTGGGTGCTATAAAGCATTTTGGGTCTGCATGATCATGCAATATTTTCCCTTTATGGTTTTGTCTACATGAGTATTATGCCAAACCTAAAGTTTAATTTTACTTCATTTATAGTTTTTTAAGTCTAATTTGCATGAGTGGATTTTGGCCCTAACATTCTCCACACAAAAGAGATATTGATGGGGGTGGTGAGCATAATCTTTAAGGATTGAAATGTTAGAATTGAATTGTAGTTTATTTTTTTTACCTCGTCAATGGTGTTGGGTGCCATTGATTTTGGTAGTGGTTCATAGGCCTAATGTGTTGGCTCAAAGCCTTTACATTAAGCTCTAAGAATGATACTAGGGTTTTAGGTATCTTCTTGTGATTTTTTTTGTTTTGTTTTGAGGGTGTGTCTATCCCACACACCTTATTGAATGTATGTGGGGGGGCTAGATGTTTGGTTTTTTCTAACATACATATTGTTCCCTTGCACATCAATGAAGTTTTTTTAAAGGGACAAATTAGTTGAAATACGATCACAACTATCTCATTGTCATTTATTTAAATTTTTTTTCTTCATTGATGGTGTTGGGTTCCCTCTATTTTGGTAGTGGTTTGTAAGATGTGTGGAAAAACCTTGAGAATTTACAGTAATGAATGGGATACTAATGATCCCAAGATTGAAATATAAAATGGAGAATGTGAACATGTTCATGGCATGTTTCAAGACAAAAATACCAGAAAACTTAAAAGAAGAGAAATAATACCATGTTGAATTGATTGTCGATCTCCTTCTCCTCATGCACAGGTTTCAAATGGAGTTCCCTCCTCCTCCTCTATCCACCATGCCCTCAATCCTGACCTTCTCCTCACGTTCACTCCTTGCTTCCCTAAACATCCTTCTCCTTCTCCTCGCGTGTAGGTCAACCTACTTCTCCTCCTCTGCATGCCATCCTCTCTTCCCTTGACCTCCTTCTACTTCTCCTCAACCTCCTTGTTCTTCTCCTTCTCCTCGCGTTACCTCCTCTCTGCCCTCAAACTCCTTCTCATTATCCTCCTCTTTTCCCTAACCCCCTTCTCCTCCTCTTCATGCAACCTACCTCCTCTTCATGCCCTAACCTCCTATCCTTCTCCTATGTGTGCCCTAACCTCCTCTCCTTCTCCTCTACATGCCCTCCTTCTCCTATGTGTGCCCTAACCTCCCCTCCTTCTCCTCTGCGTGCCCTTCTTATTCTATCTGTGTCCTCCTCTCTACTTTGACATCGACCTTCTCTAACTCCAGCTAGCTCGCGCAAGATTTGAAATGTGTTTTTAAATTTTTTTTCAAACTTATGTTTTGTTATTTGTTTACTTTTTGGTATTTTTTTTTTAATTTTTTGTTTTTATTATAGTTGTATATAATATAATATATATAATTTATACATTATATATATTATATATAATATTATATTACATAATATTGTCCCAAGTCTCGGAGACAAAAGTATCTCTAATCATGTTAATTCCTCTTAGGGTTGAGAACTAGGTTGTCTCGATGAAGGTTTTTCCTTCGTGCAAAGGATGGAGGACCACCATAATGAATGTTCATTAAAAGACAAACCAAATATGAGACTTTGTATTCTGTCAATAGTTTGAGACCCTATTTTATTATAGTACTCTAATAATCCATTTGGTGCACGAAACCTCGAGGTTGGATGTGTATTACGAGGATTTCCATATAAACCCTCAACATGCAACAAAAATTCTATTTTACTTTGTGAAGCTCTTACCACCCTCCATACTTTCCCCAAAAATGATATATATAGATTTCTCTCTAAATGATATAAATGATATAAATATATAAATATAGTCCATTGCATTGATCATTAATTTATATTCCTCTCTAATGGTGAGAAATAAATCATTAGAAAAATTCCCAGTGACAAACTACTTGATTCCTTGTTTAGGGAGAGGGATATCTTTAATCAAACATTAACCTATAATGTGAAAGATCAAGTAGACCAAGGCTTCTATTACCATCACATAAATTTCAATTTTCAACATAGATCCTTGTCAAATATAATGGATTAGCCCTACTTCTTCTTATTTATATATGTTGATGGAGAGATACATCATTGCTTCTAAGAAGATTTTACATGGCTCTAGGGAACAAGGGGACAAATTCAAGATCCTTAAGCATGACTAGGATGAAGGGAAACTTGACCATATCATGGGCCTTTTCAAAGTTAATTAAAAAAAATAAAGTATTGAGTCATGAGCATCTAACCCATTATGTTCCTTCCCATGTTGCTAGGATATTCAATTTGTAACAAAAACTTAATAGTTCATTATTTAGAGACATGCATTTTGTTAGTAAAATCATGGCTAGATCACCTCTCATTTCATATCACCTCTCACATAAATTTCAATTTCCAACATAGATACCTGTCAAATATAATGGATTAGCCCTACTTCTTCTTATTTATATATGTTGATGGAGAGATACATCATTTCTTCAAAGAAGATTTTCCATGGCTCTAGGGAACAAGGGGACAAATTCAAGAGCCTTAAGTGTGACCAGGATGAAGGGAAACTTGACAATATCATGGGCCTTTTCAAAGTTAATTTAAAAAAATAAAGTATTGATTCATGAGAATCTAGCCCATTATGTTCCTTCCCATGTTGCTAGGATATTAAATTTTTAACAAAAACTTAATAGTTCATTATTTAGAGACATGCATTTTGTTAGTAAAATCATGGCCAGATCACCTCTCATTTCAGATCACCTCTCACATAAATTTCAATTTCCAACATAGATCCTTGTCAAATATAATGGAGTAGCCCTACTTATTCTTATTTATATATGTTTATGGAGAGATACATCATTCCGTCTAAGAAGATTTTCCATGGCTATAGGGAACAAGGGGAAAAATTCAAGAGCCTTAAGCATGACCAGGATGAAGGGAAACTTGACCATATCATGGGCCTTTTCAAAGTTAATTTAAAAAAAATAAAGTACTGAGTCATGAGTATCTAGCCCATTTTGTTCCTTACCATGTTGCTAGGATATTCAATTTTTAACAAAAAAATAATAGTTCATTATTTAGAGACATGGATTTTGTTAGTAAAATCATGGCTATAGAAAAAATATTCAAGAAAGACACATTTATTATGTACGGTTATTCGTTTCTTTTTTCTTCCAAAATTAGTCATATAGAAATTTGAGTGCTTAGAGGTTTTTTATGCTCTAAAAATGTGGTGGACCATGCATTGTCAATATTGGTTCCATGGAGCATCTTTGCCTTGGCTAAAATTGATATTGGTGAAAGGCACATTCCTATCAACATCATCATCAATGTCATTTTCGCTAATATAGTTATTGATATCGTCAATGAGATCGTCATCTCCTACATTTGGATGATCAATGATGCAGGAGCATCACTCTCTCATTAAGCGAGCCAGCGCGTGGAGAAAGAAAAGACAGCTGGACAGCGCCAACATCGAATTTTGGAACACCTGATATTTGTTGCGCCAAGCATTAATGGGTTGATGTAATGAAGCGCACTTGTATTGTATTATAGATAGGAAGGAATTTATTAGTTTTAATGCTGTTAGATAGGAATTAATTGTAGATTAGATAGCTGTAGAGTTGTGAGGGCAAACGGAATATAGGCACCCTCCTTTGTATCATTGTATTATTATTCAGAATCATCAAACATTCTGAAGAGGGAGAGAAAGCAGAGAACTTGTGGAGAGCCCCCATGTACAGATTGAATTAATAGAAGGAGATTTTGATTCAATTCATGATTGGTGCTATTTTCTCTGTGCATGTGCTTATGTGTTCATTGAATGTTTTGTTTCCTTGTATGCATTTGCTTTTGGTTATTATGTGCATGTAATTTTAGGTTTTAACTGAAGTCTGAGGGAAGGTGATGAGTTTTAATTGTTTCTCTGTCTGATCCAGAGATTCCTGCATAGAGTGCATTTGAATTCCTCCGCATAGAGTGCGTTGAGGAGGCTAGACAGTTGAGTTCTTATTCTCATCAGCCCAGAAGCTGAATTGGGTCATCGAAGTTGTACAGAGGAAGTGCAGGCTGGAATAGAAGTCTCAGCAATTGTCTGAGCAGAAGGCTAAGGATTTATGTGGTTGCGAGTGCACAGAGTCCAGGTGAGTTCAACACTTGAGAGTGTTTGAAGGTCGAATGCAAGCAGTTTGCGTGAAGGGTCTCTGAAGGAGTCAAAGAATAAAAGCTCAGGAGGAATAGTTCCTCGTGCATATTGTGGGAACAGGCCTGGGTGAGATTCGAGCAGAGGAAAGATGTAGAGTGGAAGGAATCCTCTAGGAGGAGAATCAACGGACAGAATTCGCGGGAGGAAATCACGAAATCCCGTCGATCGTTGGATCGTGGATAAGTTGCGCGAGGTTTAGTCCTTTGGCGCAGGAGGAAAGAACCAATGCCCATCGGGATTTGGCGTTCGGAGTTTGGCGAGGTAAGAGTTTTATACCTCGTGAAATCGCGAGTAGTGATTTCCCGAGTTCATAGGGGTCGTCGATTGCGACAAGGACAGGTGGCACGAATCCGGAGAATCGGGGTTTCGGCATTCGGGATTTCCCAATGCAAAGGACTCGCGACAGTTGAAATCACGATCCCGCGATCCCCGACCACACGAGAGCAGAAGTGACATGGCAGCGTGGGACCACGAGACATAGTGGGATCCACATGGCATCAATTCGAGATTCGGGGTTCAGAGATTTGGAAGTTGAGAGAATCACGACCTCATATCGGGCGATTTCCCGATAGGGAAAACCCCGACGGGACTGAGTCGTTGACCGTTGACCATCGGGGATCGGAGTTCGGAGTTTTGATTTGCACTAGAACATGCATGCAGGGTTCGCGACATCGCAAGACCCGATTTCCCAAGACAGCTGCCGGGAGATCATTTGAATGTCCTGTGGGTGACAAGAAGTCTCGATATGGGAATTGAAGAGTATTTTAACTCTTCGGGCCAAGGTTGAGAAGGTCCTGGTGAGAGAGGATGCTCGTTGAGGGGCAGGTTGCATCAAGTGGTATCAGAGCCAGTTAGGAGTCCTGTTTGTTTGGGTAGTAGAGACAAACAGAAGACACTATGCCCCTCTGAAGAGAGAGGCAGTCACCTGATCGAGAAGATAGGGATGCCCGAAGAAGGGGTAGGCCGGCAGGGAATCCAGAGATGGAGCGCCAGATATGAGATCTCAGGGCGAGACTCGAAGAGATGGAAATAACTCAGTGACGCAGAGTCGGCGCTGGAGAGTTCAGCGATTCTGAGGTCAAAGAGAAAGCTGGACATGATGCAGAGGAGGTCTCAGCAGAAGATTCCTCGACTGAACGATTGATTAGAGCTATCGCCAAGATGAGCTCAAAGACCAATATGGACATTCCCGTCTATGATTGAACTCTAAACGCAGAAGAGTTGTTGGATTGGATCCGAGCACTCGACACCTACTTCGATTATGAGGATATCGAAGAGGACAAGAAGGTAAGGCATGCTATTACCAAGTTGAAAGGACATGCAGCCTTATGGTGGGATGAGTTGCAGGCGGATAGGCGCTGCAAAGGAAAACAAAAGATTAAGAGCTGGGATCGGATGATCGCTAAGATGAAAGTGAAATTCATCCCCAGAGATTACCAGATCACTCTGTTCAGGCGCACGCAGAACCTGAGGCAGAAGCTGATGACGGTGAAGGAGTACACCGAGGAGTTTTATAAGCTCAACATCAGAGCTGGTCATTGGGAGAGTGATGACGAGAAGGTGGCGAGGTACCTGAATGGTTTAAGGTATGACATTCAGGATGAGTTGAGCATGGTTACCATCCAAATAGTTGAGGATGAGTACCAGATGGCTCTGAAAGCCGAAGAGAAGCTGAGCCGCAAGCAAGGACAGCGAGGGCGAGGCAGGAGTCAACCCAGAAGCAAGGCAATTGCCCAAGATAGAAACCAGAAGCCCAAGGAGGAATGGAAGAGACCTCAGGGAAAGGTTGAGAGAGGTGGAATATCACAACCAAGGCAGCAATATGCTGAGCCGAGGAGGCAGCATGCAGAGCAGGGTGGCGGATATGCTGACGCCAATGCTATTCCTCGTACCCAAGGTAGAGGAAGAGGCCGTGGAGGAATCATCACATGTTTTACATGTGGGAAAGACGGACATAAAGCCGTGGATTGTCCAGATAGGAAAACAGATAGAAGTGAAGCTCACATCACTGAGGTGCAGAGGCGTGATGCTGAGAACGAAGATGCAGACAACAGAAGATCGCTTGGGATGCATTAAATTCTCTTAGCACCCGAGAAAGAGGTGGAGAGCGCAGTGAAAAGGAGCAGATTGTTCAGAACGGCTTGCACAGCCAAGGATAGGAAATGCAAGGTCATAATTGACAGCGGGAGCACCGATAATCTCGTCTCATCCGATATGGTGTAAAAGCTGGAGCTGGAAACAACTAAGCACCCAAGTCCATATAAGGTCTCGTGGTTACAGAAAGGACACCGGGTAAGTGTCACTAAACAATGCTTAGTTAAATTCAAAATCGGGAATTATCATGATGAGATTTTGTGTGATGTCATTCCCATGGACGTATGTCACATACTGTTGGGAAGACCATGGAAGTATGATAGGAATGTTGTTCATGATGGGAAAATGAACACATACACTCTGGACAAGAATGGGAGACTCCATAAATTTCTTCCGATAAAAGATAAAGAAGTAAAGCCGGAAGTAACCAGTACCATACTTCTTATGAGCGGGAAGGAACTTCTCACAAAGATGGAGAAGAATGAAGATCCACAATTCTTTGTTGTCAGGAAGCCGAGAATTGTCCTGACAAGNCTTCCGATAAAAGATAAAGAAGTAAAGCCGGAAGTAACCAGTACCATACTTCTTATGAGCGGGAAGGAACTTCTCACAAAGATGGAGAAGAATGAAGATCCACAATTCTTTGTTGTCAGGAAGCCGAGAATTGTCCTGACAAGAACAAGAGTGGACGACTTTCCAGAAGAGATTCAGGAACTGTTGGGAGAGTTCGCTAATATCATCGTGGATGAACTACCTCTTTCGTTGCCACCGATGCGAAGTGTGAGTCACCATATCAACCTCATACCAGGAGCAAGTTTGCCGAATAAGGCAGCGTACAGGTTGACACCTCAAGAGAATGAGGAAGTCAAAAGGCAAGTACAGGACTTGCTGGACAAAGGACTGGTTAGGGAGAGACTTAGTCTGTGTGCTCTTCCGACAGTACTAAGTCCGAAAAAGGATGGAGGCTAGAGAATGTGTACAGACTCCAAGGAGATAAACAATATCACTATCAGATACCGATTTCCACTGCCGAGAATGGATGATCTGATGGATTGCCTAAGTGGGGCAAATTACTTTTCGAAGATTGACCTCAAGAGCGGATATCATCAGATCCAGATGAGAGAGGGAGATGAATGGAAGACAACGTTCAAGACAAATGAAGGTTTGTACGAATGGCTGGTCATGTCGTTTGGCTTGACAAATGCGTCGAGCACTTTTATGAGGCTGATGAATGAAGTCCTGCGGGAATTCATTGGCAAATTTGTGGTCGTATATCTGGACGACATACTGATTTTCAGCAAGACCAGGGCTGAACATTTGAGGCATTTAGCCATTGTGATGAGGAAGCTACAGCAGGAGAAGTTGCTGGTCAATTTGAAGAAATGCTCATTCATGCAGACAGAACTCATCTATTTGGGTTTTGTAATTTCGGCAAATGAGTTGAAGATGGATCCTGAGAAGGTAGACGTGATAAAGAATTGGCCATCACCGAGAAATTTTTTCGAGGTGAGGAGCTTCCATGGTTTAGCTAGTTTCTACAGGAAATTCATTCGGAATTTTAGTGGAATTAGCGTCGCAATGATGGACACTGTGAAGAAACGGCATAAAAATTTTCACTAGACAGCAGAGGCGAAGAGAAGCTTCAATCTGTTTAAGCGAAAGATAACAGAGAAACCAATTCTGGTGTTGCCTGATTTTCAAAAAACCTTCCAGGTGAAGTGTGACGCCAGCGAGTATGTTGTTGGAGGGGTCCTGAGTCAAGATGACAGACCTGTTACATATTACAGCGAGAAGCTGGATGATGCAAAGCTGAAATACTCCACATACGACAAAGAGTTCTATGCCATCATACAGGCATTGAAAAAGTGGAGGCATTACTTGATACCCAAAGAGTTTGTACTGTACAGTGATAACCATGCATTGCAGTTTGTAAGTCAGCAGGAGAATGAATCAGAAGCATGCAAAATGGGTAGAGTACATGCAAAATTTCACGTTTGTAATTAATCACATTTCAGGGACTGCTAACAAAGTGGTTGACGCTTTGAGCAGGAAATGTTTATTGTTGCAGGAGTTCAAGGTCAAAACCTTGGGTTTTGAGAATTTAAAATATATGTATGCAGGTGATGTAGATTTCGGAGAGGCATACGAAGCAGCTGAGAATCCATTTCTTAGGGATCGGAGTCCATGGCTGGAATATATAATCTGGGAAGGATTGTTGTTCAGGGGCAATCAGTTATGCATACCGAATTGCTCCATGAGGGAGAATTTGGTGAAGGAAAAACACAGCGGTGGACTAGCAGGTCATTTTGGGCATGATAAAACATTCGCCAAGCTGAGCGAATCATATTATTGGCTGGGCATGCGAGTAGATGTTAAAAGGTTTGTTGACAGGTGTAGGATATGCCAACATTCAAAGGGCCAAAAGCAAAACACAGGGTTCTATCAGCCGTTGCCCATACCTGAAAGGCCATGGGAAGCCATTAGCATGGATTTTGTTCTGGGATTGCTGAGAACTCAGCGAGGAGTTGATTCCATCTTCGTGGTGGTAGACAGGTTCTCGAAGATGGCCCATTTTATTCCATGTCATAAGACCAGCGATGTGACGCACATCGCAAACTTTTTTTTCAAAGAAATCGTTAGATTGCATGGATTGCCGAGAAGCATAGTCTCGGATCGGGATACGAAATTCATAGGTCACTTTTGGAGGATGCTATGGAAGAAGCTGGGAACTAATTTGGCATTTATCTCAGCTTATCATCCGCAGACGGATGGACAAACAGAAGTGGTCAACAGAAGTCTGGGGGATTTATTGAGGAGCTTGGTGACAGAACACCACAGCAGTTGGGACCAGATATTACCACAGGATGAGTTCGCGTACAACGATTCGGTGAATCGGAGTACAGGTAAGATCTCGTTTCAAATTTTGTATGGGACACAGCCGAGAGGAGTTTCTGAGCTCAGGGAGTTAGAACAGGCTGAAACTAGCAGTGCTCGTGCTGAAGAATTCGCTGAGGCGATGTAGGAACTTCACACACAGGTGAAACAACGACTGCAGAAAACAAATCAAGAGTATAAGCGCAGAGACGATCAACAGAAGAGACAACCTCAGTTTGAAGTTGGGGACATGGTTCTGGCGCACTTGAGGAAGGAAAGGTTTCCGAGGGGAACATATAACAAGCTCAAGATGAAGAATATTGGACCGTGCAGAGTCCTGAGGAAATTCGGGGAGAATGCATACGAGCTTGAGTTTCCAGAGGGCATAGGGATATCTCCGATATTCAACGTTTCAGATTTATGTCCATATAGGTCTGATGAAGCAGAAGCTAGAATTGAAGAACCAGTGGTCCAGTGGCAGAAGCAGTTACCAGTTGCACAGAAGCCTCAGATGGAGTGCATACTGGATAAAAGAGCAGGCAGGAAGACCAAGAGAAAGAAATATTTTGAATACCTGGTGAAATGGAAGGATCACCCAGTGGAGGATGCCAGGTGAGAAACAGAGGCAGTCATACAGAAGAATGGGCACACTGTGCAGGAGCTCATGGACAGGAGCCCATGAAATCTTTTGAGCCGAGGAGTATGATGCAAGAGCATCACTCTCTCATTAAGCGAGCCAGCGCGTGGAGAAAGAAAAGACAACTGGACAGCGCCAGCACCGAATTTTGGAACACCTGATATTTGTTGCGCCAAGCATTAATGGGTTGATGTAATGAAGCGCACTTGTATTGTATTATAGATAGGAAGGCATTTATTAGTTTTAATGTTGTTAGATAGGAATTAATTGTAGATTAGATAGTTGTAGAGTTGTGAGGGAAAACGGAATATAGGCACCCTCCTTTGTATCATTGTATTATTATTCAGAATCATCAAACATTCTGAAGAGGGAGAGCAAGCAGAGAACTTGTGGAGAGCCCCCATGTACAGATTGAATTAATAGAAGGAGCTTTTGATTCAATTCATGACTGGTGTTGTTTTCTCTGTGCATGTGCTTATGTGCTCATTGAATGTTTTGTTTCCTTGTATGCATTTTCTTTTGGTTATTCTGTGCATGTAATTTCAGGCTTTAACTGAAGTCTGAGGGAAGGTGATGAGTTTTAATTGTTTCTCTGTCTGAGCCGGAGATTCCTGCATAGAGTGCAGTTGAATTCCTCCGCATAGAGTGCGTTGAGGAGGCTAGACAGTTGAGTTCTTATTCTCATCAGCCCAGAAGCTGAATTGGGTCATCGAAGTTGTACAGAGGAAGTACAGGCTGGAATAGAAGTCTCAGCAGTTGTCTGAGCAGAAGGCTAAGTATTTTTGTGGTTGCGAGTGCACAGAGTCTAGGTGAGTTCAACACTCGAGAGTATTTGAAGGTCGAACGCAAGAAGTTTGCATGAAGGGTCTCTGAAGGAGTCAGAGAATAAAAGCTCAGGAGGGATAGTTCCTCGTACATATTGTGGGAACAGGCCTGGGTGAGATTCGAGTAGAGGAAAGTTGTAGAGTGGAAGGAATCCTCTAGGAGGAGAATCAACGGACATAATTCGCGGGAGGAAATCACGAAATCCCGCCGATCGTTGGATCGTGGATAAGTTGTGTGAGGTTTAGTCCTTTGGCGCAGGAGGAA
>SNQJ01S0229697.1:0-14337 GCA_010110895.2 Picea sitchensis
ACCCAAACCTTTGTGCTATGGGGCTTTCTTCAAGGGTTGACATCAATGACAACCAACCTTAATCAACAACATGTAGTAATTTGCATGTGAGGAAATTATATAAGAAATGACCTTTCAATGATGGCAACTTGAATGTGATGAAATGGAGAAATACATTGCTTAGTAAATGTGTTACATGTGGTAAAGTAAATGTGTTACATGTAGTAATTTGAATGTGAGGAAATTTTGTAAGGAATCACCTTTTCAATGATGGAAATTTGAATGTCATGAAATGGAGAAAACATTGCTCCACTTTATTTTGTTATGCATGTTTTTTTTGTTATGGTTTGCTTTATTTTAGCTATTTAATGTAACAAGCCTTGTGTATAGGTTTGTATTTTATGTTTATCCTTGATTGTTGTAACCAGACTTGTATGTTTGCTTCTTATTTTTTATGTCGTCTTTTGTTTATCTTTAGTTATTTGTTGTAATGATACCTATATATTATTGATTTTTGTGCTCATTGTAGATCGAGCTAGAATAAATAAGCACATTAAAAATTATAGAGTTCACTTCTTTTAAAATAAATAAATGTTTCTAACATCATATAAAGTGTTCAAAAGCATGTAAGATATTACATTACTATCTCAAAATAGAGATCCAAACCCATTGAATTAATATTATATCTCACACTTCAATAACAAAACTGAACAACCATTTAGATAATTATGAAAATTGATTGAGATTTTTGACATTGTCAAAACAATCATTTGATTCACCTTGATTCCCTTGATTTATGGTTGTTGTTGGCAATGTGCCGAAGTAGAAAGAAGGATGATCGTGGGGAAAGAAAGTGTGCAGAAAGTAAAGCGACAACTGGAAGGAAACGAAGCATGTGCGCATGCAAGAAAGCATGCACAAGGAGAACGACATCTGGAAGGAGGAGCAACACGCACACATGAGAGGAAGACCTAACGTCTGTAGGGTTATGGTTTTGGGAATGTATTGTAAATGGATGAAGAGCTCGAAATGTATAAATAAAGATACGTAGGTATCATAGGGGGTTGGTGTTTTGCATTGTTCAGACTGTTCTTCCATCGGAGATATGTAGAAGTTGATGTGTTATGTAATGTTTCACGACCCATTTTTGTATAAGATGTTGAGCTAGAGGAGACAAGGGAAGGTAGATATTGAGGATTAGATCGCAGGATGAGGAGCCTGGTGTGATCTAGTTCGCCTCATATAGATCTTACCCATCTGAGGAGAATTGTATGTGTGTGGTGTTGGATACGCATAACTACCATAATGAAAGAGCCAAGAGCCAAATATTTGTGGGCGTAGCCGAGGAGGGGGTGAACCATGATAACATATGTGTAATGTGATGAATGCATGCATATCTTTATCATATTTTTACTAGTTATTTTTTGTGCTTAATGAATGAATTAGTTATTACATTGCTTGTTTAAATGTTGTTGTGATATTAAGGGAATAAGCTATGAAAGTTACTTCATAGTCGTGAATAACAGTAGGTTGCAATCACAAGTTATAATAAATGGTTCAGAACACAGATCCCATATCTCGTGCTCAATCCTAGGTTGCAAATGCATGAGTCTTACAACCACCCATTAAAACTATCTCAGGTGAGACTACACGGCGCATTCTATGTGTTGTGTTTCCTTTTGGTTTACCAGGAGGGTCGATAGTTCTAGAGGATTTGTTGGAAACCTGAAATACACGAACCCTCGGTCAATAACTCAGACGATAGATAAGGAATACTAAACCCAACAAATAGTTATGGTGCCATTGGAAGGAATAGAGGAGGATTGAGTAGATGAGATAGGTGGAACGAGAAACAAGAAAAGAAAAGAAGAGAGAAATGAGCCATTAGAAGGGGATGTTGAGACTGTGGAACCCCACAAAAGAAGAAATCGAAACTTGGTTGAGAACCAAAGAGCTAGAGTTTGCATAGAAAGACAATAGAAACCCTAGAATAACATCCCGCAAATATCTGGACAAATACATGTTTATTGATTTGCACGAAGTCTTATTCTGTGATTTTCCGCATCTATTGTAGGAGTGGATACTAAGGTTGAAGGATAACCACACGACGAACCAGATTCGACAATTAGATTGGACCCTAGTACAGATTGAGTAGTTATAGCAGGTGAACAAAAAATTCACCTGCCCAGTAGACTTTTGGCTTGAAAATATTGTGGCAGGGTTTATAATAGAGTTTGCAGTTGACACAACTAAGTCATACAATGCAATGGAGCAATAATTTCTACATGGAACTCAAGAAAGGTACATTCGATCACTGTATACTTCTATTAAGATACTGCTATATAACAAGGGCGTAATGGCAATGGAATTAGATAGCTAAACTTCCTTGCATGCATGGGGGAAGGGGGGAAGCACTGATAAAGAGAGGAGAAATGGAAGGAGGCAAGGATACAGGCAAGAAGGAGGAACCCTTGGACCTGATCATGATCGATGACTACCGGATCTAGTGGATCTTGGAGACAACTGGAAAGACGCGTAGCGGAGCACCCTACCAATACAAGGTGAATACCAAGAAGAGAGTTATAGCTGTGAGGGAAGGCTTGGTGAGTGATGAGGAAGAGGTAGAGAATCTCCGGGCTGTGGAGCAGATTGAGGAAATCCTGTGTGCAACATATGAGAGGAAGATGAGAGGTCCAGGAGCGAGAGGAGAAGGAAACCATCCTATCCATATTAATGTCAGTGTGGAACCCATAAACCCATGTGCGACTAATACACCAAAGAGAAAACCATCATTTAGAAACCACAGTTTGGAGGAAGTCTAACAGTAGGAAGTACATCTACACAAGGAAAAACAACTGGAGGAGCCAGTTCAGGCAGCATTAGTCAAGTATATACACTGCGTGGAGGAGGTAGTAGTTCAATATTCAGAATGGAATGGCATGATCCTACCATCAGGTTACCAGAATTTCAGGGAGAAGTAGTAGAAGACCCTGAGAAGCACTTGTTCATTTGTGAAAAGATCTGGGACAAAAAATAGATCACTGACGAAGATACCAAAATCACGCAGCTAGCTATTATGCTAAGAGACCGCACACTAGAATGGTACATGAGTCTAGACACAAACAGTGCCCTTGGGATGACAAGGACACTAACATACATTAAGAAGTTACTGATTAATGAGTTCCAGGAGCCGAGCTCAGAGGATCAATACATGAATGAGATGATCAAAATAAGACAGAAACCAGGAGAATCTATATGGGAGATTGACCAAAGATTCAAGCGACTGAAGGGAAAGTTAAAATATCTCATGACCGATATGCAACATTGACACTTGTTTGTCAATTCACTACTCCCACACTTAAAATACCCTTTACGACAACATAAATTTCAAACGTAGGCAGAGGCTCTGCAAGAAACCTTGCAAGTGGAAGAAAACCATTACCAACAGACAGGTGTAGCTATTGAAGAACTAAAGGAGGATTTGAAGAATCTCATGTTTCAGCTGAACCAGAATAAGAGCAAGGACAAACGAGAAGTCGTTTGGTGTACCGCGTGCAGGACGAAATGACACAACAAGAATGAATGTCCAACGTTCGTGCAGTATATGGCAGTAGGAATGCCAAATCCATTACCAACGGGAGGATTATGGAGTGGAATCTGTAAGAAACTAGGTCATGACCCTTATCACTGCATGATGATGCATAAATACTAGATGGTCCCAAAGAGTTCATATTGCAGCTTTTGCAAGTCAGTGGGCCACGATGATAAATATTGTAGAACCATGGAGCCAATGTGAGAAAGGACATCAGATGCATATAGGGTACATGCTGAAATGATGATTGGGCAAGTAGCGCCATAGTTCAATCAAGTCCTGACTCCATACAACACTATGCAACAATAGTATAATACTTCACAACAACCATACAATAACGCACAACCACAGTACAACCCGACACAGCTTCAGTACAATACCGTGCAGTATAATTGGGCACCTCAGTATAACACATCGAGAGGTGATCGAGGAGGTTATAGAGGAGGAGGACGAGCTAGAGGAGGTTTCAGATGAGTTAGAGGACTAGTCACATGTCACAATTGTCAGCAACCAGGACATTATGCAAGGGAATGTCCACTTCCACTAGCAACTTGTGTGTATTGTCGCGCATCGGACCACGATACAGAGGAATGTACGACAGTACTAGTGAAGATTCAGGAAAAGAGGAACCAGAACAACCAGAATGTTCAGTGGATTTCAGCCGAATCAAGGGATGAAGGATGAAACATCAACATAGTTACTTGCAGAGGAGCTAAAACAGGCAGTGACGTAGTTCGACAAAAACCAACGCAGAACCAATGGGTAAAGAAGAACACTAAACCCAGGAAGCAATTTGACGTGTGAAGGAAAAGGAGATCTTTAAAGAGGCCAGACAAGAATTTCAGAAGGAGGGAACAATGTTGACTTCAACTGCGCAGCATAACAAGGAATCACCATAATACGAGATGCCTCCATCATTGGATCATACCAACGAAATGTAGTCCACGGGGCAAGTAAGTACAATCAAAGGCTCTTTTTTATCATGTGTAAAGATGTTAAGTGATCCATCATCTGTGAAAATATTGCAAAACATACTAGCAAAATGTAGCAGCGAGATGGAAGAAAAGATAGAACCAAAGACAATCAATCACCTACACTCAAAAAGAAGAACAAGTAGGGAGTTCAGACTGAATGCTAAAATCGAAGATTTCAATATGGGAGACATTATACTAGATCTAGGATCTGAAGTTAATGTATTACCAAAGAAGACATGGCAATGCATGGGAGAACCAACATTAAGATACTCACCTATTCAATTGAAACTAGCAAACCAACATAGAGTCCTACCAATAGGTAGACTCAAAGGAGTGACAATAGATCTTGATGGAGTGCGCATTAAAGAAAATTTTGAAGTCATTGAAATAGTAGACGGTACAACACCTTACCCAACATTACTTGGTCTGGATTGGGCATTTGACAACCAGGCCATAATAAATTTGAAGACCAGGCAAATGACATTTGAGTCTGAATAATACAGGGTCATCACACCATTAGACCCATCCGAAGGGGAAAGGTTTGTAGAACCTACTTGCCTAGACTTAGAGGAAATCGACCAGTTGTACAGAACAACTACACATGATGAGGATTACGTAAACCCAATTGCAGATAGGATACTCAGTTGGCAGAGCATTACTTCATGTGAAACAGACTCAGACACCGATTTAGAGAACGGGAAGCAAAGGCTACACGAAGTCTCCACAAGAAGATGTGCGAGAATAGACCACTCGGTAAGATGGGTCGGCACAGAAATTAGGGAACCACCCAGTTTCCACGGAATAAATGATTTGGAAACATTATTGACACAGTACAAAGAGGTAGTGTTATAGAACCAGAGACTGTTAGCACTTGATTTAGCACTAAAAGCCACACTGACAAGATGGTGGGGCGCACACAAAGAGACAATCACAGACTGGTACCAATGTAAGCGATTACTGTGCATAAGGTTCGACGCAGAACATGGAAACGAAAAACAATAGAAGTATGATGGACACGAAGCACCAGTGGAACACCTGGATGTGTGTAGAACGCTATGGAAAATGACACCCCCAGAGGAATGGCCTCATCACTTCATACACACTCTAGAGGGGATACCAGTGAACTCGCATACAGACCATGAGTTGCACAAATTAACTGCGACATGGACGACATTGCAACATAATTTTTCAATCACTTTCTCATTTGAACATGAGAACCCCAACATAGATGTAGCCCTTAAACATATAAGAGGAGTAATATTCATCAAAGTACCATAAATAGAATTGATCACAGAAGAACAAAAACGGAACAAACAGACAGTCAAGGAACTGTTGTCATGTTACCATGTACAAGAGGAAGTATCAGATCAAGATGATCCACACGATATTCATATCGAAGAAGTAGAAGGTGAAAGAGATGTGGAGGGACCACCCATAGAATCAGAAGTCATTGCTGCACCAATCAAAGTAAAGAAAGTCAACATTGGGATAGCCGAGCATCCCAAAATGGCCAGCATTGGAGACTACTGGGATGAGAAAACAATAGAAAGCATCACAGAGTTGTTGCGTGAATACAACGACTTGTTTCCTACAACATTTACAGAGATGAAGGGGACAGTTGGAGAGTTAGGCCAAATGAAGATACCACTCAGACATGAAGCGAGACCTATTAGACAATGACCATATAGACTGAACCCCATATGCAAATAGAAAGTCAAAGCTGAGATAGACACAATGCTCGAAGCCGACATCATAGAACAGGTTGAGGGGTCAGAATGGATAAGTCCAATGGTAGTACAGGACAAGAAACAAGGAGGGATTAGGATATGCATCGACTTAAGGAAGTTGAATGATGCATGACTACACGACCCGTTCCCTACACCCTTCACGAATGAGGTGTTAGAGAATGTAGGAGGACATGAAGATTACTCATTCATTGATGGATTCTCAGGCTACCATTAGATTAAGATAGCACAGGAGGACAGAAACAAGACCACGTTTGTGACAGAATGAGGATCTTATCAGTACACAGTCACGCCGTTTGGACTGAAGAATGCACCAACAATATTCTCTAGAGTGGTCATTGCAACATTTAAAGAATTTATGCATCAGTTTCTCGAAGTATACCTGGATGATCGGACAGTCTATAGTATATTAAAAAAACATGTGGAAGTCTTACGCCTAATGCTAGAAAGACACAGACAGTGTCAGATATCACTAAATATAAAGACATGCATATTCAAAACATTGTTTGGGATACTCTTGGGCCACATAGTATGAAAAAAAGGTTTATTAGTAGATCTGGCAAAGATCGCAGTAATTGTTAATTTACCACCACCAAAAACAATCCGTCAACTAAGAGAGATGTTAGGACACATGGGTTATTACAGGAAATTTATCAAAGGATATGCTTAGATCACTGCACAAATGGAAAAGTTGCTAAGGAGGGATACAATTTTTTAGTGGAAAGATGAGTGTCAACATGGTCTAGATACCTTGAAGGAAAAGATGGTTACGGTGCCAATATTAGCATTTAAAGACTGGGAGAAGACATTCCATGTGCATGTAGATGCATCAACCATAGCACTTGGAGCTCTCTTGGCGCAACAAGGAGCAGGAGACTTGGATCACTCAATAACATTTGCAAGCAGAAATTTATCAGACTCTGAACAAAACTACAACACAACAGAAAGAGAAGGACTAGCCATGGTCTATGCACTGCAAAAATTCAGACATTACTTATTTAGGAAGCACTTTAAAATGTTCACAGATCACTTAACCCTGAAATACCTAGTCAACAAGCTAGTGTAGGGGGGGAGAATTTTTCTATGGTTACTTCTATTCCAAGAATTTGACTTTGAAGTAATATTCAAACCAGGGAAATTGAGCGTAGGACCTGACAACCTATCAAGGGTCACAAATGGAGAAGAACCTATGAATTTAGAAGACAACTTTCCAGATGCACATTTATTCTCAGTACAGATTGCTGATGAATACTTCACAGATACCATTTAGTACTTGAGTACAGGTACTGCGCTGCAAGAATATAGCACCGCACAGAGAAAAACCTCGCAGTCTGCACTGCCAACTATCAACTGATTGTAGGACATTTATATAAAATGGGCGCAGAAAACATCTTGCGAAGATACGTGTTAGAGCATGAAATACTAAGAGTTTTAGCAGAAGCCCATGAGGGAATAGCAGGAGGAAATTATGCAGGTGAAGCTACCATGCATAAGGTATTTCACGCAGGACTATGGTGGCCAACGATTCACAGAGACTCAAAGGAATATTGTCAAAGATGTGATGTATGTCAAAGGGTAGGAAAACCCAACAGAAGGGATGAGATGCCATTACGAACACAAATAACATTACAAACATTTGAAAAATGGGAAATAGACTTTGTGGGACCAATCAACCCAGCAGACAAAAGAACAGGGGCTACGTACATTATCACTGCGATAGAATATTTAACAAGATGGGTGAAAGCCACACCAATAAAATATTGTAGCGCAAAAAAAACAACACACTTTTTGTTTGAACAAGTAATCACTCGATTTGGGTGCCCAAGAATTTTGATGAGCCTCCAAGGCACACACTTCATAAACAACACCATCAATGCTATGACCAAAGAGTTTGAATTCCATCATCAGAAGAGCACACTGTATCATCCACAGGCAAATGGCACAGTGGAATCCTTCAACAAAATTATGGAGAACGCACTGGAAAATATATGTAACGTCAACAGGGATGACTGGGACCTCAAATTACCAGCAGTATTATGGGCATACAGGACTACATGCAAAAAATTGACATGGAACACACCATTTAAACTAGTTTATGGCCAAGAAGTAGTGGTGCCATTATAATTTTTAGTCCCAAGCTTGTACGTAGCAACAATGACACAGATGACAGAATGAGGTGCAGTACAGAAGAGACTGGAACAATTACTAACCATGGAGGAAGACCGAATATTGGCAGGATTCCAACAACAAGTTCAGAAATCATGAGACAAATCTTGGCACAATAGGCACATCAAGAAGAAAAAGTTCAAGGAAGGAGATCTTGTGCTGATGTACGACAACAAATCGCTACAACACCCAGGAAAGATTAGAATGCATTGGTTAGGACCATACGAAATAAAATCTATCACAGATGGAGGAGTTGTACAGTTAAGAGATTTATCAGGTGCAGAACTCAGAGGGATGATCAATGGGAGCTGACTGAAGCTGTACAAGGACAATCGACCACCCACCGTGTAGTAAAAATAAAATAAAAAAGAAATAAAAAAAGAACCAAAAGGGAAAGAACCAAAGAGGGAACAGTGTGACAGAAGTAGAAATACAACGGTCAAATATAGAAATAAAAACTTGGCAAGAAGAAATAGAATGGTCACATCCAAAGGGAAACAAGCGGGAAAAGTAGAGTCGACAAAAGCATGACGATAGGACAACACTAGGCGGAATTAAAGGACAACAAGGAATGATGGGATGCCACATTAATTGTGCCAACTCGAGAAGTCACAACAGGAGTAATGAAAAGTATGAAACTGTCAAAGATGCATGGAACCATTGATCAAGGTGCATTAAACCCATAATAAAGGAAGCATCCTCGACAAGCTTCATGGGAAAGCCATACAACACACGGGCGAGGGAGCCAATAGTCTATTCACGAAGAGAGAACAGACATAGAGAAACAGAGGTGAAATAACATAGAGAGAGTTCATGGAGACCATAGAGACCATTCGAACCCAACATACATTTGACATTCACCGCCATGGCACTGCCTAAGTAAGCAGAAGCGTGCCAGACCACCAAGCAAACCAAAGTTCAAACCAGGTCAGAAGGAAAAGCCAAAGAAGGTGAACAACAACCGCTGGAGGTCGTCAATATTGACAAAATCCCATCCCTAGAGATGATACCAGTACAACCCACACTAATATTGGAATAAATTTAGCAGCCAACAGTAGAGGCCATGAATGTAGTTACGGCCGCAAAGGGGTAGGAACCACAGAACCAGGAAGAAGAAACCCTGAAGGACACTGAACTCTGAAAGTTAATGGCATGACATTGAATCCAACAACAACATCGAAGCCAGATGAGTCTCAAATGACCATCTCATACCACCTAGCCAAGGAGACGCGTGAATATGCCTCAAATTGGTTGGAATGGCATACAGAGGAACAAACGAAAGTTGTTGGAACTTTGAGCCAGCCACCACAGCAACATAAAGACAAGATACAAATACCAAGGTCACCTCGCAAAAACCCGATAGAAGAAATTGTTGTACCACGCATACCAGAGGGGGTACAGGTAGGACCAGAACTATTGGGTCATGTCAGGAAGCTCAAATATTCAAACCATGATGTAGCAAATGAAGCCAAGTTCTCGAAACTTGCGAAGAGGTTCTTTTTATAGACTACATGCATGAATCCATTCGAAGAACCAATTGATCAGCCGTATCAGTGGGCAACTGGGCTGGAGAAAACATGAATTTTAGGTCTATTGGACCTACCACATTTTGGCAGAGGCTAGAACGCAACAACATGCATCAAGAAGTTGTTAGAAGTCACACATGGAGGGGACATATGGATGGACAAGCCCGTCCAAATAACCGTTGAGATTATTGCGCAAATAACAGGGTTACCAATTTGAGGTATGGATCCCACATTGTTTATGGATGAAAAAACCAAGGAGAAAGCACTAGCAGAGGAGATGAAGAAGAAGCATGCACCACCATGGGGAAAAGAGGGATAATTATCAAGCAGATAAAAAACACAGCCACGTAATTGGGTGCAAAAATCTTAGCCTGCAACCTACTAAGGAAATTCCATAGGAAGGAAGTCCTATCTAGAGTTGTTGCAGTTGCAACCCAGTGCGTAGAAGGCACCTCATTGAGCTGGGCGCCATATTTAGTGAACTTGTTCCTAGAATACTGCAAGGATGCACAGGACCTAGGCACATATTTCCACTACTCATGGTTGATTACCTTAATAGCCTTCATGGGATGGCAAGAGACAAGGTATGTAACTTTCTGTACCAGACCCAAACCAAAACAGGGAAAGAGGTATTCGGTACTAAAGGTGACGACAAGCACCAGTCACAAGAGGATGAACAGATCTATATTTGAAATATACCTATGTGACCTCCAAGAAGCCATCTCCAAGATGTGGAGAATTACACTAGAAGTTGTCATGCGATATGCAGACATCGCCAAATTCTAGGCCACATGAAAAATAATGTGGATACAGGAAAAGAATGATCCAGAGAAATAATGGCTATAGATGCGCTACTACATCACAGAGGGTGACATTGATATGGTCATTAGAGAATGGCCCGACGACTGTAGGATTCCATCCATTACCAAGGAAGTGCCGGAAAGAACAACAGAGGAAGAGGCAAAGAAGGGAGAAACACAACCCCTAGAAATCCAAGTTCCCAAGAGACCAAGAATGGGCCAAGGAAAGACAACATAGAAAGATGAAGGTCCAAAGAAGACAGGGACCCAGAAGGGGAAGAAGGAGAATACACAACCGACTAGGGAATAGAAGAAACAGGCTGAGGGAGCGCAGGAGACCGCCCCAAATCTCAACACATAGGAACCAAGGGGAAATAAGAGACCAACCATGCAAATAAGAGGCACGTGCAAGAAATCAATGGCACAAAGAACACCGCCAGAATACACAATCATGGAGGATGATGGGGAAATTATTGCTACATTTCTCCAGGATTGTCTATCTAAGGACTTCAACCATGTTTCATATCACAGGGACAAGATTCGACAGGAGTTGGCAGACATACAGGGGATCCTCAAACAAATCAGGGAAGGTTAGAAAGAAAGCAGCAGGGGAATCATACCATCAAAACCACAGACAGAAGGAAGGGTGCAAGAGGAAGAATGACAGTCAGTCCAAGGAATATTGCAACCACACATAACATTCCATATCAACCCCAGTATGCGACGCATGGACGAAATTGTGGGGCAACCACCTTTGAAAGACTTAAGCCAAATCCAAATTGTGATGACAAGGATACCATCAGGGGAATTACATAGTTTGAAGGTAAGCATCAACCACGAGGTACAATCTCCTGCACGTAGAGACTTAACCGAAATGAAGAAGGCAACAAAGAAGCGAGATGCACTGGAAATAGTCTATGAGAAGGATAAATCTGAGACCGAGGAGGAAAGGGAGCACTGAAATGGATTGGAGTAGAAAGTGGCAGGAACTTATGAGAATATTCCACAGGCCGCGCAGAGTGAGGAAATCACAGTAGCAGAAAATATTGATCAGATTGCATATGCAATTGATCAATACCAGAAGGAGATTGAGAATTTTCGAGAAAAACTCATACCAACCACTCCACCAATAGTGAAGGAGAAAATGAAGCAGGAAGAAACAACGCAGCTACAGGATATAGAGCAATAGGTTAGCACAATAGTTGACTTGTTTGATAAAGCAACACAACTTTGGACCAGGTTGGAGGAGGATCAACAGGTCCAAAAATGGGACATGGAAGAGGAAAGTATCAACACAGTGATCCAAGAACTCAAGCAGAAGTAGAAGACAATACCAATCCCAAAACGTGTCAAAGGGACACAGGAGATTAAGAAATTGCAAGCAGAGCTAATCTCTACGCAAACCCATAAACAAGAGTGTCAGGCTCAAATGGAAACACTGTAGAAATGGGTAGCAGAAGTCCTGGCACAGGCAGAGAAAGCTAAGACAAATATAGCATAGACCCAGGAAAAATGTGCAGGATTGATCAACGATGAAGTGGCAGTCCATATAGTGGACACAATCAAGGAGAATATTGCGCAGGCATAGAAACAGACAACAACACTCAAGGAAAATTTCTAGAAGATCACCAAGGAGATCGAGGAAGCTCAGAAGGATTAGGTGGCTTGGGGAAAGCCACATGTCAGTGTTGGGGGCCTGTTGGAAGCAGGCCGAAGTAGAAAGAAGGATGATTGTGGGGAAAGAAAGCGTGTAGAAAGTAAAGTGACAACTGGAAGGAAACACAACATGCGTGCATGCAAGAAAGCATGCACAAGGATAGCGACAACTAGAAGGAGGAGCAGCACACACACATGAGAGGAAGACCTAATGTCGGTAGGGTTAGGTTTTTGGGAATGTATTGTAAATGGTTGAAGAGCCTGAAATGTATAAATAAAGATACATAGGTATCATAGGGGGTTGGCTTTTTGCATTGTTCATACTATTGTTCCATCGGAGATATGTAGAAGTTGATGCGTTATGTAATGTTTCACCACCCATTGTTGTATAAGCTGTTGAGCTAGAGGAGACGAGGGAAGGTAGATCTTGAGGATTAGATCACAAAATGAGGAGCCTGGTGCAATCTAGTTCACCTCATATATATCTTACCCATCTCAGGAGAATTGTAAGTGCGCGGTGATGGATACGCAGAACTACCATAATGAAAGATCCAAGAGACAAATATTTGTGGACGTAGCCTAGGAGGGGGTGAACCACGGTAACATTTGTGTGATGTGATGAATGCATGCATATTTTTATCATCTTTTCAGTAGTTATTTTTTGTGCTTAATGAATGAATGAGTTATTACATTGCTTGTTTAAATGTTGTTGCGATATTGAGGGAATAGGCTATGAAGGTTACTGCATAGTCGTGAATAATAGTAGGTTGTAATCACAAGTTATAATAAATGGTTCAGAATATAGATCCCATATCTTGTGCTCAATCCTAGGTTGTAAACGGATGAGTCTTATAGCCACCCATTAAATCTATCTCGGGTGAGACTGCGCAGCGCATTCTGTGTGCTGCGTTTCCTTCTGGTTTACTAGGAGGTCCGATAGTTTTAGAGTCTTTGTTGGAAACTCAAAAGACATGAACCCTGGGTCAATAAATCAGACAGTAGAGAAGGAAGACTAAACCCAACAGTTTCCTATGTACAATAGAATGGTCTCATAGAGAATAGTTTCACTTCAAACATTGTTATGATCCTTAACCCAAAAAATTGAATCACAAAAGAGATATCATAAATGCTCCATGGTCTATTAATATAAAAATCCTTAAGGTAGGAAAACACCTTATAATGATCCTTTTATGGAAGGAATCCACTCCTATTCACTTACCTCTTGAGATAGGATGACCTATAAATGAGCTAAGCTCCAAATACAATATACTTCTTACATTACTATGTCAAAATAGAGACGCAGACAAATTGAATTAATATTAGATCGCACACTTCAATAACAAAACTTAACAACCATTTAGATAACTATGAAAATTGATTGAGATTTTTGACATCGTCAAAACAATCATTTGATTCACCTTGATTCCCTTGCTTTATGGTTTCCTATGTACAATAGAATGGTCTCATAGAGCTCAATTTCACTTCAAACATTGTTATGATCCTTAACCCAAGAAATTGAATCACAAAAGAGATATCATAAATGCTCCATGGTATATTAATATCAAGACCCTTAAGGTAGGGAAACACCTTATAGTGATCCTTTTATGGAAGGAATCCACTCCTATTCACTTTCCTCTTAAGGTAGGGTGGCCTCTCAATGAGCTAATCTCAAAATACAATATAATTCCACACATATCCTTATTTATAGCTAATAAGAGAACCCTAATCGTAACAACCTACTAACTACCTAGTGGACCTTCTTTAATGAGGCCACATTACATTTATTCAATACTAACTACCATAGTGGACCTTATTTAAAAATAACAAACATGGTGGACTACGTCCACCTTACATTGAATTACCTCCACTAGTATCACTCTAATGGGCCCTCCACATTAC
>SNQJ01S0229698.1:0-14336 GCA_010110895.2 Picea sitchensis
GTGAAAGGTCGCAGGATATCATCCATCATCCTCATAAAAGTTGTTGGAGCATTTTTCAAACCAAAGGGCATGACCAACCATTAAAAAATACCTTCTTTTGAATTGAAGGTGGTCTTCCATCCATCTTTTTGTTCTATTAGGACATGGTGGTAGCCAGACTTCAGATCAATATTGTTGAAGTATTTGGCCCCTGTGAGATGATCGAGGAAGTTGTCGATTTAGGGAATCGGGTACCGGTTCTGAACTATGATTTTATTCAAGGTATGGTAATCAATGCAGAGTCCCCAAGTCCCATGTTTCTTCTGCACCAACACGATTAGGCTCCCAGAAAGCAATGATTTGGGACGGATGTGCCCCTTTTGGAGAAGTTCTTGGATCTACCTCTTGATCTCCTTGTTTTCTAACAGAGAGTGGCGGTAGACTGGCCCATTGGGTAGAGATGTGCTTGGGGACATATCGATGGGATTCTTGACCTGGAAGTGTAGAGGTACCCCGGTAGGAGAGGAGAAGATATCTGAGTATTCTTCCATGACCTTATCCACTTAATTTTGTTGTGTGGAGAGATCAGTCGTAGAGGCTCTGGATGTGGCTGCGATATTTTTCTCACTCTGAGAGCGAATCACGAAGAAGAAAAATTTCCCTGTCTGAGAAATGACCTTCCTGTATTGTTTGGCAGAGATCAAGGAAATAACACTAGGTGGGACTGCCTCGGGTATCCTGTACAATTTCCTATTCAAAGTGATAATAATACTACAAGGCCTAGACTCATATACAACATGATGTTTCCATAAATAAGGTCGGCCTAAAATAACATTACAAACTTTGAGAGGGGCAACATCACACATTACCTCGTCTTTGAAGGGCTTGATGTCGTATGATAGTCAGAACTATTGTATGACATGGAGACCGCTTCCTTGGCAAAGCCATCCAATGGTGTAGGGCTACAAGTGTGGCGTTTTCGGTAGGGCCAGTCACTTGATGACCTCTATTGATATTAGGTTCTTATGGATACCGCTATCAACAATGAAGTATAGCAGGGTGCCTTTTACCCACATCAGTGAATGGAAAAGGCGCTCGCCTTCTTCTAGCTCGTTTGGTTCACCAGGATGGATCTTGGTGGTAGAAACAGTGGCACTAGGTTCCACATCAATTATCTGTCTTCCCCTTTCTGGTTCTACCTCAGAGTCAGAACCCGCATCTGATTTAGAGACTTTCACTTCGGCCACCAATGACTGCTTTGAGTGGAAATCAGCAGTGTTATGCCAAGGGCTCTTATGGAAGTTGCACCACTTCCTAATATCTTTCTTTGTCTTTTCGATATACTTCTTTGCTTGTGGCTTGTACTGGTTGTCCTAATACTATACATCTTTTATCTATCCTTTTTTCTATGAGTTGGGGCCACCCTTTTTTGGATTTTTCTGTGAGGGGTTCCCAGGCCCAAATTGTTGTATCTTTGGTTTGAGCTTTTGCTCAATTTTGACAGCATATTGATAGGCCACACCCAAGGACGAGATGTCCAGAAATTCCATTTCGGTCTAGATGTATATATGTAGAGCACCGTGATACTTGAGAACTAGATGTCACTCAGAATATTTGATACCCACCTTGGTGCGCAAGGTATGGAAGATATTTGTGAACTCTGGCACTTCTTGGTCTCTTTCTTGTTGTAGTGTGGTCCATTTGGTATACAAGTTGTCATAACTTCCGATAGGGTAGTATTGTTCCTTAATAACATTCTTGAAGGATTCCCAAGCGACCGCGACTATAAATAATGAGGGTTCCTCTGTTTCCTTTTTCTCACAGAAAGTTTCTCACCAATCTTTGACATGGGGAATGACTTTGAGGAACACAAAAGTAATATTTTCTCTATTTGAAAAGTTATGGACATAAAAACACCCTTCTAGTAGATTCAACCACTTTTCTACTACATTTGCATCTATCTCACCTTAAAATATAGGAATATCGAATTGGATTTGTACCTTGAAGGGGGAAGCGCATTTGCTCGAGGAAGATGCGTCAACTGTTGGTAGTCGTCGAAGGATTTGCGTGAAACTATCCATCATCTCGTTCCTTTATTGAGTGAGGGATTTCTCAAGAAACATTTTGAAAGGGTCTCTTGTCCTGTAATATTTCTTTTCTCCTACCATGAGAGCTTTTTTCCTCAAGAGAAACAAGCTTGAGACCCAATTCTTTGTACCCTGGCCTCGTTGGGGACATGCATTAAGAGGACAAGGAACAAACCGCTCTGATACCACTGATCCTGATTTTATGAGTATAATGAAATGAATATATATTATTAAAAGATGATTAACACAAAATAACAGAGATACAGTAAAACTGGTTTTCTATTCAATAAGGAAATAAGTTGAAACTGTAAAATGCAGCAGAAAACAAGCTTCCTGGAATGGTGGTGGCTTATCTCTGAGAAGAGATGTGACGACTGTGTTCATTCACCAGAAGATCATTACAATGAGACTCTGAAGGAATTTTTTACAATAATAATGAATTCCAAAAAACTATACATCCAAAAACCTAACCCTAGGAGATGAAGGGCCAAAAGTCATGTGGGCCCCGTTGGGGTAAGCTAGTACATCAACTTCCCGGGGTCATAACTTTTGCATACGATATTCGTTTTAGGCGCATGATGGCCCGTTTGAAAGGTCTATCCAAGGAATACACATGTATCCATCAGAATTTGACTTACACTACATTTTGACTGAGGAGATCCCTAAAAATTCCTTTTAGGGCCTCAAAACGACCCTGTAAGCGAGGGACCCAAAAACTAGGAAAAAATTGCAAAACTGGAAAACTACCAAAATGAACCAGTTGGAATAGGTGGGAGGCCACCGACATCTATCTGGATCAAAGAGATCAGGTGAAGTTGATTTGGGAATCCCACTACAGTGGGATGGCAGGACATTTCAGTGTAAAAAAGACAGTGGTAGTGTTGCAGAAACGTTTTTACTGGATGAAACCTCGACATGATGTCAACAAGTATATTAGGTCATGAACGACATGCGTTATTTCCAAACCGACCACTAAGAAACAAGGCCTATAAACCCCTCTTCCTATTCCTTATAGGCCTTGGGAATCCATCTCAATGGACTACATGTCGGGGCTTCCGTCCACCAAGCGGGGAAATGACAGTGTTTTTTGGTTGTTGATCGCTTTTCCAAGATGGAGATTCTTATTGCCTAGAATAAGAGAATGAAAATGGATACCGCTGATAATTTGTTCTTTGAACGAGTGTGGGTACATTTTTGGATCCCACAAACCATTATCTTATATCAGGACAATAGGTTCCTCAACACATTATGGTCAAGCCTTTAGTCACTGCTAGACACCAATCTCACCAAATCCTGCATATGTACAATTCCAAGAACCCCCACACATGGGATGGGAGTCTTCCCTAAGTTCAACACAACTACAATAGAGCCCTACATAGCTCAACCGACCACAACCCCTTTCAGGTGGGGTTGAGATTTCAACCATTGGGTCCCATGGATGTTGCACTACCCCTTGTGGCCACCTAGGCAGACTCGTCGCATGCTCCAACTGAAGCCAATAAAGCCACCCAGTTCATTGAGAATATCCAACACATCCATCAACAGGTTCAATATATTTTACAAAATTCCAATGCCAAGTACAAGCAATGGCATGATCAACACCGGGTGCGACACAAGTTTCATGTGGGAGACAAAGTTTGGTTGCACTTGGAGAAAGAATACCTTACAAGGACTCATCAAAAGCTTCTTCCACTCCATTATGGACCTTACACCATCGCCAAAGTTGTGGGCGATAATTATTTTGAGCTCAACATTCCCCCCTTCCTTGGCTTGCACACAATGTTCAATGTGGGCCTCCTTCAGCCATATTTTCCACCATTATTGGACACCTTGGAGATAGAAGAATAGTTGACACAAACAAAGCTCAACCCTAATTGCATGGAACATGCATCACTGATCATATCATGGACACATAGGTCAAGGGAACTCACTAGAATAGGATCCAACTTTATCGGTTAGTCAAAGTAGGGTAGCTCCTGCACTAAGGCAAGTGGCTCACCCATGGCCAAATTCAACAGAACTTTCCTCATCTGATGGGGGAACTCAACATAATGTAGACCATTGATTCCTAAGGTGAGAGGATTGATCCAGGAGGATATCGGTGGCCACCTACCTAATCCAATTGGCTCAAAACAGGTTTTTGGCAATTTACTATTGTTAGCAGTTTTTTGAGTCCAAAACTTTTGGGGCCATTTTGAGGGCCTAAATGATTCCTTTTCACGATTGGGAACCTTAATGATTTACAAAGGAATTATGGATCCTATGAAATGAATATCCTCCTCAAGACCTTTCCAACGAGCTATCGTGCGCCCCAAACGGAGATCGTATGCAAAAGTTACGACCTTGGGAAGTTGATGTACTAACTTACCCCAACGGGGCCCACATGACCTTTGGTGCTTCATCTCCTAGTGTTAGGTTTTTGGATGTCTAGGGTTTTGGAATTCATGTTTATTGTAAAACGGATTTCAGAGCCTCATTTTACTCATCTTCTTCTTGCGAATGAGCGCAACTATCACATCTATTCTCAGAGATAAGCCACCACCATTCTAGCAAGTTTGTTTTCAGTCTGCATTTTACAATTCAACATATTTATTTATTGAATAGAAGCCAATTGTACTATATCTCTTTTATTTCTCCTTGTGTCTCTCTGTTAATAATAATAATAATAATAATAATCTGTGTTCATTTCGTTCTGCTCATAAAATCCGGATCAATCAAAATTGGTGAGGATTTGTGGGATGGAGATGATGAAGGTTATAGACTTTCTGAAGACCTTGTGACTCTCCTGCACAATCAAGATATTTTCTCCCTCTGAGATGTCAAAGACCAGAACCATAATCGAATCGATTGACAAGCTTGGAGGAAATAGATGGAGCTAGGATTGAGCAAAGACAAGGTTGAGGAATGGCACATATATGTGGCTAGGATTTTCTCAAATCACATTAAGTTGTCTCATGAAGAACTGGACTCTCTAACTTGGTTAGAAAATGCTCTAACTGGTGAATAGGCAACCAAACTTGGCTACGATGCTCATATGGAGGATGATTTCAATGAACCCCCTAAGTGGCGGTGGGAGAAAATTTGGATAATCCACGATCCGATGAAGTAAAAAAACATTATGTGGTAAGTGGCCAAATTCGAAAAAAAATGAGAGAGAGCTTATATATGTATATTTCCTTGCTTGAAATATAAAGTTTATTTTTCCTATATGGAAAAACAACAACCTTCAACCCAAAAAACATAATAAAACTAAAAACCCTTCAAACCATGCAATTAACATTATAATTATTATTTTTCAAAAAATTATAAATAAATTAAAATATTAAAATAAAATCAATATTTTCAAATATATAAAAAATAACATTTATATAATTGAAATGGAACATTTACATAATTTAAATAATATTATAAATAAGTTTAAATATTAACAATATAAAAGTTACCACCATTATTATTTTAATATTAAACACCATAAAACATTGTTTAAATAATATATAACTAAATAATAACTATTATAAAATTTATGAATGTAATATGATATTTTGCGGGTATTTTAAAAGTTGTAGTTTTATATCTAATATAATATAGAATAATCATTTCTCAATATTTTACCAAGTGGTGTTCACCTTTGTATATACTTTATAAATGATATAATGGTATATGATTTTTTTAATCAAACATTAACGATGTTATGTGTAGAGTAGATATTATGGAGCACCCAAGAAACTCATATTTATTTCTATGTCAAAAACGTTTGCAAAATATCAGACCTAACAATCTAAAGGGTGCAGACTTAACAATTAAAAAGGTGCACGTGATAGCATTAAATGTTAGTTAATTGAATCTATCTTTTATGTCAAGAGTGTATATTAAAGAGTAATTAATTATAATAATATGTTAACTATATATATATAACATTTGTTTACACAAATTTAGCAATCTTCATGCATTCATCTTTAATCTCTCACTTAATAAAATGCATATACATTCAACACATCATATGCATAGTCAATAGGGTGTAAAGAAACTCACAAAAAGTTGCACACATATGTAATACATGATGAGCACATTAAATGAGTTAGGCATATACTCATAGTTAAGGTCCGTATCTAAGCAGTGGTGGTATTGTTTTTTTTTGTCAGGTACATCCTTAATGGACAACAAAAATATAACACTATTGAATGTTTATAGGCCTTGTCAAGACCGCAAAGCTTTCCTGGAATCAGTGGATGGTAAAGGCTTATTAGCACATAATGATCTGATTATTGTTGGAGATATGAATTTCACAACTTCTTTTGAGGTTTGGGGGCGAACAACGCTGGTAGATTCATTGGCGGGTTTTTTAAATCACTCTTTTTAAAAAACAATTTAGTGGATGTTGTCTCTGCCGAGGTAGTTCTTACATGGCAGAGTGGTAGGTCCGATGTTGATAGTATAGAAAAATGCCTTGATCGGATCTACGTGGTGGAGGATCTCATCACCTATACATTGAGGTATACGACCTAGGTGGAATATCCCTACCTATATGATTATGCTCCTGTTTTTCTTCTGTTTGGTGTTGGAATTCCGGCGATTGCATATCCTTTTAAGTTAAACCCAGTTTGAATTGGTGTTGATTCCTTTGCTGGGATGGTTCAGTATGTATGGAACGATACGCATTTTCTTTATTTTGTTGGAGCTCAAAGGAGAGTTGTAGGGAAACTCTCTCTTTTAAAAGTTCGAGTTAAATCGTGATCTAAGGAGAAGCACCTTCGGGATCAGTTAGAATTGGTTAAGATTGAAGAGGCACTTGCAAACTGTTATACTCAAAAGACACAAGGTTTAATTTATGATATCCATGATCAATCTATGTACACTCTTGAGGCAGAGAGGAAGAAATTATTGCTGGTGGAGGAAGAAAGGTGGTGTCAAAAGAGTAGGGCGATGTGGATTAAAAGTGGTGATAAGAATACCAAGTTTTTCCACTGCTTCACTAGCTATATGAGGAATAAAAAATACATTTGGGAGATAAAGGATGATACAGGGGGCATCCATACAGGTTAGCAAGCCATCAAGGAAGAAGCGATTAAATACTTCAAGTCATTCTTTAGAGATACAGGCTAGAACAACTTTGAAGATTAGATCATCTTTGTCAAGGTGTTCCCAAACTTTGTGAGTGAGGAAGAAGTACATTCTCTAGAAAAGGTCGTTACGAAGGATGAAATCTTGGAGGTTCTTAGGGGATTTGTTAAGGACAAAAGTCCCGGTCCGGATGAATGGACTGTAGAATTTTTCTTAAACGTTTTCGAGTTGGTTGGACACGATTTGTTAGATATGGTTGAATAAACAAGAAACATAGGGGAGGTTATTAGATCGATCAATTCAACTTTTCTGGCATTGATTCCCAAAGTTAATAGCCCCTCTCCCTTCAATGATTTTCGTCGTACTTCACTCTATAACTTATGTTACAAAATCATTGCTAAAGTTATTGCAAAGAGAATCAGGCTAATTTTATCTAGATCACTTTCAGAAGAGCAGCTGGGTTTTATTAAAGGAAGACAAATACTAGATTCAATCGGTACTGCACAAGAATTTTTACACAGCATTAAAAATTAAAAACTATAAGCCATAATCCTGAAGCTTGATTTAAAAAAGGCCTGTGATTGTACCAATTGGGATTTCCTAAGGTTAATTTTGCTACAATGTGGCTTCGGGCTACCAACAACACATTGGATTATGGATTGCGTAACCTCTACAACTTATCAATCTTGATAAATGGAGAGGATTCCAACTTCTTCATGAGTAGCAGAGGAATTAGATAGGGTTGTCCACTGTTGACCCTTCTTTTCATCCTGGTTATGGAAGGTCTTAGTCTTTATTTAAAGAAAGCGCAAGTTGATGGTATTCTAACGGGGATAAATGTCTCCAGATTGGTAAAGGTTCTTCATCTATTGTTTGTCGATGACATTCTTATAATGTCAAGAGATTCTATTACAGAATGGGAGAAAATCCAATTTATTCTCCTTGTTTTTTGTCGTTCTTCAGGCCTAGTGATAAATGTTCAGAAGTCAATTTTCTTGCACTCGGGAGTCTCTCTGGAAACTCTCCTGTCTTTAAAAGACTTACTCCTTTTTTCATGAAAAGAGCTTACTGTGGGTTTTAAATATCTGGGGTATTTGTTGAAGCCAGATAGTTATAAAGTGGAGGATTGGAAATGGATTTTTGATAAGTTTGAGAATAGGATCAATCACTGGTGTAATAGATGGCTCTCCCTGGGGGGACACTTTTTGTTAATAAAAGCGGTTTTTGAGAGCCAATCGGTCTACTAGATGGCTCTTTCTCATATATCAATTTCGGTTCTCCACAGGGTTTGCAAGATGAGTATTCATTTCCTCTGGTCGGGAAATAAAATCAAGAAAAGTTATCATTTAAGTAGTTGGAAATCCATAACAAAACCTAAACACTATGGAGGCTGGGGTTTATGGAATATCTTTGTTTTCTACAGAGATTTGGCGACAAACACCTTATAGCGAGCTTTGATGAAGCCAGGTATTTGGAAAAGGGTAATCAAGGGCAAATATTTTCCTCATGGATCGGTGCTGACATGGTTGAGATCGACGGATGCAGTTACTTTCTTTGGGTCTCAGTCATGGAAAAATATTCGGAATACATTACCAGTTATAATTCAATGGATGGCTTGGAAGCCGGGTTCGGGACACTCTATATCAGTTGGGAAAGATGTTATTTTAGGTTTGGGACAAGACTGTTTTTTATCACAGGAGTTCGTGAACAGTCTTAACCAAAGGAGCATTCATCTCGTGTATCAAGCGAGCCAGGTTCTGCCAAGGGGATCGATAGGCTCAATATGGATTAGTAGTGATGAGTTGGGTCTGGTCAAGGATCTTGTTGTGGAATGGGATAGATACAGTCAAAATTTGATTGATTTAGACATCTTTTTAGTGGATAGGACGAATGAATTAATTTGGACAGGTGGTGATATGTCAAGACAAATATCTGTTAAGAATGTTTACGAAGCCCTATCTAATAAATTATGGAGATTCAAATTAGGGGGTTGGAGGAGGAAACTTTGGAAATGGGATTTTCCATTGAAGATAAAACTTTTTGTTTGGCTCTTAACTGAAAACAAATTTATTTTAACTTGGAAAAATATGCAAAAAAGAGGTTGGAAGGGGCAGGATTATGCTATCTCTGCAAAAATAAGAGGGAATCAGGTAAACACCTATTTGTTAATTACTCTTTTACTATATCAGTTTGGGAGGAAGTGAAAAAGGTTATAAATCTCATTTATGGTTGGAATGGCATATCGGTGAATGAATGTTTCCAAAACTGGGCAACTCAGAATTTTAATTTACAAGCTCTTGCTGCTTATATATGCTGGAAACTTTGGTTGGATAGAAATAATTATATCTTTGAGGAAGAGACCCCCTCTACTCAGAGAATTGTAAATCTTTCTCTAGGAACATTGGAAAATCTGGAGAAAAATCATAAAGTTTCTATCCCTAGGCTTACATCTACAATCCTTCATGTAGATAAATCTCTTGCTTCATTTGATGGGGTTGCTCAACAGAATGGAAAATTAGTGGTGTAGGCAGAGTCTTGAAGATATATGAACATAAGGAGTATAGATGGACTTTAAACTTTGGAAGTGGAACAAATTCCAGGACAGAGCTCATGGGAGCTTGGGCTATTTTGACTCTTGCCTCAAGACTTACAGTTTATGAATTACATGTTTTGGGGGATTCAAAGATCGTCATCGATTGGCTCAATTGAAAAGGCTCACTAAAGGTGGCAACTTTTGATGGATGGAAGGATMTAATTTATGAACTCCTCCCTCTTTTTAGATCTATATCCTTTGTGCACATATATAAGGAAGAAAACAAAGAAGCTAATTGTCTATCCAAAAAGGCTCTTTATATATGTCGAGGGAGAATTGTCTACAGTCAATGGGTAGGAGGCYATGAGGGCCCTACACTCTTTTTAAATATGTATTGATTATCAATGAGTCCACTTTAGAACTCATAGATATTTTGGGCCCRCAGTTGGTTTTCGTTTTCCTCTTTGATAGAGAGTATTTTTGCCTTGATATTAGTCTATTGATAGCTTTGTCGAAGAAAACATCCTTGACAGGTTTTGGATTCTTCTTTGACTGTATGACTGTCTCCTATATATATTGGGTCTACCTATAAAAAGGACATCTTTACTCGTGATGTGTACCTATAATTAGAAAATCTCAACCATCACCAACAACCACATGCAAACATATCAACAACAACAACATTGGGCAAACCAATACGTTTAATAAATGATAATAGTTATAACATTGAACAACATTTAGAAAATAATTATAGATATGATGTAATTATATAATTACTCTGAAAGGCTTATACCTATTGGAGATGGGCACAATTAATGATCTTTTAATCTTAAATTATAATCTGATGACTACACATTGAAGATGTTGGTATATTCTTAGTCGTCCTCCAAAATCAATGAGTCAGATTTATTGTTGATAATTTCCTTGCATTTATGAATGTATCAGTTAACCTGTTCACTTTTTAACATTTACCTAATCATATTAAGAAATTACTGTAACATCATATGATTGCCACATTTAAATAATTAACCTTTGAGATTACCATGTTTAGCAGGCACTCCTTCAACTTCATTCTTGGAAATTACACGTATTAAACAATCCACGTTAGATTTAATCAACTCTCTGCGTGTTTCTTGTACCTCGAATTTCCTCAGCTGTAAAGATGTAAGCCTTTCAGCGTTCACCAACGACGAGTTAGCGGCTGTGCTAGTTATATATCAACAACAACACTTGGCAAACCAATACATTTATCGATAATAGTTATACCATTGAACAACATTTAGAAAATAATTATAAATATGATATAATTATATAATTACAACAAGGTTGAAGATGAAAAACACTTTCTCTTAACCTATACCTATATTAGATCTCATTTTCAAAATATTTGTCACATTATCAACCTTCCTAACCTCTTAACTCAACAAAAGTATGGTGATCTTGGAAAGCTTCTCTTAATGCTTTTCTATTAGAGAAACAAAATTATAAAGCATCCCAAGTAATCACTTACCATCTTAAAGTCAGATTAACCAATTTAATCTTAGTGGACTTAATCATTATCATCATCATCATATATATATATATATTACATAAAATATATATTAAATTATAATAAATTTTGGAAGATTGTTGGCCATTGACAAAGTTTTGAGGATCCTTGGTCATGTTAGACATATTTTTGAGACTTCGACAAGCTGTCAAAGGTGGAATGGAAAACAAAGTGAAGATCACGGGATCTCGGCCCCCTTTTAGGGATTTTTGGGATTTTGGATTATGTAACGAGTATGGGGATGTCGACCCATGGGTTTACCCATGTTTAGGCCTGATCTTGTAATGTATAAATAGATGTTAGGCGATGTAGTGAGCATGAATAGATAAGTGTGAATGACAAGTCAGTTGTAAGTGGTGTTGAGTGAAAGTAACAATTGTAAGTGCTTTATGTATGTTTGCAAGGCTGAGTGCAAGTGGTTGTAAGGGACTGTATGTAGGCTTTGTGCTGTAACCTAACTTGGGGAAGGAGGATCTAGCAAAGACTGTGCTCTCCTGTCATTTGCGAAGTTGATCTGAAGGCTTTATGCATGTAAGAAGATTGAAGAAAGCTAATAAAGAAGACAAAGAGTTGGTGGACGTAGCCCCAGGGTGGGGGTGAACCACGTACATCCTGTGTTGTGAATGCTTTGTGCAATGTATTGATGTATTTATGTATTTACTTACTTAGTTCTTTGATATAGATGAATGATAGGTAGATTTGTGGTTGCTTTGTGCTTAATAATGAGAGTAAATGTTGAATCTGACTTGTGTGAATGTGCTTAGTGCTTGAATCTGCTAGATCTGATCTGTTTCGTCATGTTAAGTGTTGCTAGATGCTAGATCTGGTTGAATACTGCAATGCTATGTAATTAGGGTTTCACCTGCGAAGTAGATATTGGTTAAACATTGATGAACTATATTGCTAAGTGCTTTGTCAAGATGTTACAATCACAGATCCGTATCCCAGCGAAGGTTGCAGACACTGGAGTCCTGCAACCACTTCTATCTCTACCTCGGGTGAGACTTCATCTTCTTCGCAGGGGTTGCCGAAAGGGCCGGTAGTTAGGGTTTTGTTGGTACGTTGTTGTAGCGTTGAACCCTGGGTTTGCCCCTGTCCCAACAAATGGTTCCGTTGCCGGGAACTGAAACTGTGATTACTGGGAACTAAGAAAAAATGAGCTTTGTTCAAAGATTTGACCTGAAACTGTAAAATCTCTGTGCGTAGATTTGTTGTCCTAGTGCACAACATCCTACTTAATCTTTGAAAGCTTTGTGCTAAGAAAAGAAGAATGATCTGAAGAAAAGAGGTAAGATCTGTAAGCTTTGTGCTTTGTTAAATGTAAGATAAGTGGAAATTTTTGTTTCAAAAGTATGGATCTGGGTATGTTTGATAAATTTTGTCCCAGCTTAAAAAGTAGGGCATAGCTAGATGAAAGAAGATTTGATATGAATAGATCTGATAAGAATAGTGAAAAATATGTTATACCTATGCATAGAAAGAATGTTTGGACTAACAAATGGATGCAGAATCCTAGAAAGAATTTTTTGCAGGTTAACTACTATGATCATAGTGTGCAACACAGGAAAGGCTGGAGACCATTTAAGAGAAAGAGATGATTAACCATTTGTTACAGTTGTAGAAGACCGGGTCATCTGGCTAAGGAATGTCTTGGTAGAAGACCTAGTTTTATTTGTTGTAAAGCTATGGACCATGAAGTTTTAGATTTCCCTAGAATTATTGCTAAGCTTGACAGAATGAATATGGAACAAGTAGACCCTGAGGAAGGTCAAGAAACTGAGACCTTGGCAGAACCTTAGAAGGAATCAAAGACTATACTATTAGAGATGAAAGAAACCCCGAATGACCACCGATATACTAATCTATCAGAGATCTTAAAAGAGAAAGAGAAAATAGATGTAAGAATAGGAGACTTTGACATTGACTGTGTTCTAGATAAAGAAACACGGGTGAATGTCATGACAAAAAAAACTTGGGAAGCTATAGGAAAGCCTGCTATGATTCCTTCATTGGGAGGAATAGGATTGTTTAGAGAAAAACTGATAACCCTATGTGGAAGACTTACCCATATATCTATGAGTGCTCATGGAACTTCAACAGACGAAGATTTTGAGGTTGTTAAATTTATTAATAACAACGCTCCATTTACTATGTTACTAGAAAAACCCTAGATCGAGAAGGATCAGACTAGAAGGAAAGAAGAAGAAGTCTTAGAGCAGAAAAAACAAGAATTAAAAGATTTCATGACTAGGAGGATCGCCCACTTGATTGAGGAACAGGAGAACAGGTCGAATCTATTTAACTTGGATGCTGAAGTTGAAAGAACCCAAGAAGACTCATAGAAGACTGAAGCACCTACCCCAGATAAAGAAGAAGTATTGCCCTTGAATCTTATGAAAGAATCTCAACAATGCGAAGTTACTATGCCAAAAGAAGACAAGAATCAGAATGGAAAGAGGATAACGAGATGAAAATCACCAGGAAGAAGGCTAGAAATCTCAGTAAGAAGAGAGCAAAGATCGAAAAGTTACAGAAGGGTCCAGAGGGGACTTCGCAAAGGGAAAATTTGCAAAACAGGAACTTCGTCGGGATATTAGAACAATTCCTAGAGGGACTTGTCAACAAAGTTGTTATCCAAGAGTTCGTTGAACATGAGGTCGTGGCACAGCAACAAGTCGAAGCAGCTCGAGCCAAGTTTGAGGCTTTTGAAGCAGAATTACCCAGATCAGAGTGACTCAGGACAAGTCACAGGTAAGTGTTGGTGGCTTGTTGGCCCTTGACCAAGTTTTGAAAATCCTTGGTCATGTTAGACCTATAATTGGGACTTGGCTGTGTATGAGTAAGGAGTAGCTCCTCCAAGAATCCCCGCCACGCTGGTTGTAGAGATAATGCAGCCCTTCTTCCTTGGGATCATCACACGGGCGGCGTGCTTAATGTTGTGCATCACTCCTTTCACGTTTACGTTCATCACTCGATCGAACTGCTCCATGTCATACTCTGCTACGCTCTTCACCAGAAAGTTGTCGTTAGTTCCAGCATTGTTATACATAATGTCGAGTTGGCCATACTTGTCCATGGCCAGATCCACTGCCGCACTCACATCTTCTTCTTTGCTGACATCGCAGTG
>SNQJ01S0229699.1:14346-24959 GCA_010110895.2 Picea sitchensis
AACTTTGATATTATAATTTCATTCTTTTTTTTTTTTCATTTTTTGGGATCCCATTGTTTACGTAAGATGTTTCCCATCCACCTAAAAGAGGAAGGGGTTCATTCATGTACATTAGATATGAATTTGTACTTGCAAAATTCCACTCCAAATGATGTTTACTATGTTTCTTTGCATTCTCACCAAGGGATTTAGTCTGATGACATTGATAATAAAGGGTCAAGGTTTGGAAATTTATGTACTTGTAATAATGACCAAAATTGCATTACCTATATCAATAAAATTATTGTCTTTCAATTTAAGTAGTGGTAATTTTGCATGTATATCTTATGTACACAAATAACATTAATATGTATCTCTATTTTAAGAAAGCCTATGCTTAAAATAATCACATCATTATGTTTATTATATGTATAGGAAATATGAAGAATTGAAATCCTATTTATATCATGAAAGGAAAATATGTAGCATTGAAAGAACTAAAATATGACAACATTATTCATGTTGAACATGTCAAATTAGTGTCAGTATGTGATATTCCAAATTATTTTGACTTGGTGAGTGCAATCAATTTGATTTCAATAATATGCACTTTAGAATAAATATTCTTAACTTATTTATAATATCTATGTATATTTTTGTTTTTGTTTTTAACATGTTCAATATTGTAGAAAGGACATAAACTCTAGGAAGGTGATAAAGTGAAAGTTTTAGATCCTTATGGCAATGTTGTTTCCAACATTGGATGAATTCACACACTTTCTTTAATCCATGGAGGGATATTGAGTCCTAAATATGGCGATGTCAATATTATTAAGATCATGAGTAACAACAACTAGATGGATGTAAATGTTTGAAAGAGAAAGAAGGAAGTTTCACTTAGTGGTTTTTGAAATATTTGGAAAATATGTATATGATATTATTGTAATTCTCTAGTTGGAGATTGCAATCCTTGATGTTTTTGATTTTACATAAATAACATTGATGTACTAGTTAATAAGTGGGGAAATCAATATTATACTTCACTATATATAAATGTACTTTATTTTGATGTATAGTATTGTTTAGTGCAAATTTACATGTAATATGTTTTCGATTCAAATGATCTGCATGTATTACAATTATATTTATTGTTTAAACATATATAAATTGTATATATTTGTTTCATTGAAATTGGATCAACATCAATATTGTGTAGTGTTATCGGGATAATTGTTAAGTGCAGACACAAATCAATCCCCCTAGCTTCACTACGAAACTAGAACAAAACAAGATAGTACACTACTCTTTCCTTAGATTTCAATTATCAAATGAGAAATGGATCTAGGACATACCTTTTAAATATCGAAGATCTGACTTCGTCAATGCAATCCAAGCTCCATCGTAAGTCTTATGGAGAAATATCTGCAAAGGAACACAACCCAATGAAGAAAAGAATAACATAGCCTACTTGATATGAAACTATGTATGTGATCAAGGAATCATACAATATGGACAAATAAGATTCATATAGGAAAGAAAAATGCATCTGTATTAAATAATAGAAAGAGATATTGCAACCAAAGCCTTGATGTCGTAAGCTCCCTTCCAATAGTTCCTTGATTCCCACACACTTATGATCCATGGATTCAATGACTATAGATATGAAATTCACTCATAATATATCTTGACAAAGAAAATCTCAAAGCCACTCTAACCAAGCTAACAATCTCAAGCCAAATTTCCAATCTAATAAAGCCTAAGCTTTCCAACCCAATCAAGCTAACTTTCTCCATGAGAGCTCCTCTCCTTTTATAAGCTGAATATGATAAGGTAAGGAGGTTAGGATGATCCCACTAAATCAGAAAGTGAGTAATATCCAAACCAATTGGAGGCCACCTCACCATATAAGCTTCTCCTTCTAGAAGCATCGAGAAGATGCTTGTTTTTCCCACGTATGAAAATCGTCGCACCCTAAGTGTAGTGTAGCCTACAGAGACATGTGGCCTAGATTTAGAGTAGGGGCTGATGATCAGGCATCATCACACCCTATACATAGTGCATCCTGTGACAACCTTCCTTAATAGGCTTTTTACAAAGGAAAATACAGTTTCTTCTCTCAGGAAAAGTTCTTCTCCCTTCTTTCTTCAAGAATTTGGGCCACTGATACTTCTAAATACAAAGGATAGGTTTAAATCATTAAAGTTCATAGAGGTGAAGAAAATAATTTGTAACAAAGAGACCCCCAAAGTATGAAGTTAGAACAGAGTGATAGATGAAATACTTTGTCGAGTGTTTGTAGGGAACAAGGAACAATCAGTCGGAAACCTGTCAACAAACAAGGAAATACAATACAATAATATATCCATCACTGAGGTAGGCATTCCCATACTCAGAATACGAATGAATCAAATCATAAATGCCGACATGCAAATATCCATGTCAAGTAAGACAGTTCATGGCCACCAAACATACACTGTGGATCCATGCCAATATGACTCAACTCTGAACATAGCCACCAAAAATACACTGTGGATATATGTGTTAAAGACTCAAATTTGAACATATCCATGAGACATACAATGTGAATCTATGCAACAATACAATTTGAATATACTCCAACACAACCTGAATCTATCAGAAAAGATCCAGGGTCTTCATCTCCACCACTCTATAGTATGAATCTAACTATGCGAATACATGTGATGCAGTCGAACATGATAGAAACCACTTAATTATCAGTCATTAGTGTATATCGTTAACAAGTGTGAGGAAAATCACCATTAATGTCAATGACACACAAGGTACACTAGTACAATCCAACGAATGTGAATCAATGAGTTGAAGTCAAACACTCGACGAAATCTCCTGATCAGGGGTCGATAATGAAAACCCACTATTGAAAGCGAGGAAACATGTCATTGAGGCATGAAAGTTACAAGGTACCAATTATTTTCTAAGTCTAATTCCTGGATAATGAGTTGAAGTCGACATGAAAAGAATCATCATAGGAGGGCCTTAATGTATCCCACATCAATGACACGAAACAGGTAACAAGATTTGATGTAGATCAGAGTAACAAGTGATTTAGGACTGACTCAGGGATGGCTGATGCAATAGAAGGCTTAAGGAATATAGAAATGGCTGACGCAATAGAAGGATTTATGGGTTACACTTCTCTTTTGAACATATTGATGACATGACAATTGTCTTGGAAACACTTACTCGACAACAGGGATCACAGACCAATTTGTAATCTTATAAAGGAGTATGACCAAGAGACAAGTGAATTTTCTAATCTAGACACAAATCAAGTGAAAGGGTGTCATGTTTAAAGGTCACTCTTTCATAGAATACAAGTTTAGATACATTTCTTTCCCAATTTTCCCCCCACCATTTCTGGCAAGTACCTCTTTATTTTTACAAAATATTGAGGAGGATAACATATGCTTGAAATGTAAGCTCATCCTTCGGATGATTCCTTCAGAGTATATTTAACAAACCCTAGGAAGGAGTGTTTCAGTCCCATATGGGTCTATTGATGTTTTTTTAACGAGTCTAAAGAGAGAAAACTCGGGGGGTTTTCATGTTTAGAGAGTCTGAAAAACACTTAAAGAGAAATCCAAAATGTCTTTTTTTTTAAAATAGTCTGGTGAGACCGAAAAAGAGATAATCTACCGCTCAATAGATGTTTTCTTCAAATACTTTAATGAGTGTGAAAATAACAAGATTGATCGACAATCTTTTCATGTTTAGAGAGTCTGAAAAGAGCTTAAAGGGAACTCTAGGGGGTTCCTTTTTCATATAACCTTTACGAGTCTGAAAAAGTGATAAAAGTTTACTTTGTTACATTCTCAATTATTTACGAGCATGAGAAAGAACAAATACTAAGCTTGGGATTGTTTTCATTTTTACTCAAGATTAAAACAAAACAAAACTATGCTTGGGATAGATTTTATTTTTACACAAGCTTAAAACTAGCCAAAAACTATGCTTGGACCTGGTTTCATTTTTACACAAGATTGAACCAACGGAAACTATCCTTGAGGCAGGTGGTTTCATTTTCAAACAAGCTTAAACCATATAAAACTATGCTTGCAACTTCCCAACGCATAATCCATAGATGGTTGGTACTTAGCCCCCAGCTTAAGAAACTAGAAGCTTAACTTCAACATGAAGTCCAGAGGCTGAAAGAAAATGCCCCCCAAGCTTAGTTTCATCCAACAACATAGGCGGATGACATGAAGCTTCAAATAATAGATGAAGGACTTGACTCAAATAGAGAGGGGTAAAATCTATTTCATTTTTTAACGAGCTTTATACAGAGAAGAAAAACTATGCTCAAGAATCTAGGTTCAATCCCCATACCTCAGTTTCATTTTTTAACGAGATTGAAACAGAAACAAGAACTGTTCTCATAATATATATTTATTTTTTAACGAGGTTGATACATAGAAGAAAAAACTATCATCACAACCTCTGTTTCATTTTTTAACGAGGTTTCTATAGCGACGCAAAAATTATCCTCACAACTTGTTTCATTTTTTAACGAGCTTGAAATCAGAAAACTATGATCAAATATGGTTTCATTTTTTAATGAGCTTGAAATTAGAAAACCATGCTCATAGATGGTTTCATTTTTTAGTGAGCTTGAAATCAGAAAACCATGTTCATAGCTGGTTTCATTTTTTAGTGAGCTTGAAATCAGAAAACCATGCTCATAGATGGTTTCATTTTTTAATGAGCTTGAAATCACAAAACCATGCTCAAAGAATTTCTTCTTGATCATGGCTTCTAAGAGGATAGTTCTCTGGAAGGACACCATGTCAAGGGACAAGACTTGGTCATGGCCTCCAAGAGATCTTCGCTTGATGGAAGAAATACACTATGGAAGGAACACATGTCGAGGGCCACGATAGGGGTAAGGAGATCAGGCTCCAATATCCCTACCGAAGAGATGACCATGTCAACTATCGGATCCAAGTCATAAGAGATTGAGCTTACAGTGAGAGGCTCATATGTATCGACAACTAAAGGCATGGGAGACAACGCCACATAATTGACCTGTGGAGGGGGTGATACCGTCTGCATATACGAACCATTTAGGGAGGTCATTGAGTTGATGGTCAAGTCAGGACCAATGAAAAAATGTTGATCAATAGTCACAATTCTTCCATCATGAGGGAAATATATCACACAAAAAAGAGTGGACACAATAGCTTCATGGCATAAACATAATATTGCCCACGGAGAAAAGTGAAATTCAAGGGGTCGTGGACTACCATGACATCAATAAAGATAGTTTTCCCTCCCAAAGTTATAGGAAACTGAGAACAGTCCCTAGAGGTTGACTGGTTCTCCTGTTAAAAACTAAAATATTATGCGTAACTAGCGCAAGTTGAGGACAAACCAAAGATTTCCAAGCAATAGAGGACAAAATACTAACAGACACACCTTCATCTATCATCTTCTAAGGAATGTCCCAACCACAAACCTGTACTATAATCTGGAAAGGAATGTGAGAGGGAAGATGAGGTCCAGTTAGCGCACCCAAATTGAAAAGGATGGCCTCATTACTTGGAGGGGGTTCCATAGGAGAAGGAGGAATTCCCCCTAGCATGGTATATTATGTATCAACAAGAAAAACATGGGAAGTATCAGGTTTACTCTCTAGTGGGAGAGTAGGATTGATTGATGATGAGATCAGATCGACCACTTGGGTTGCATTCTCCAAGGGGAGAATGGGGTCGATGGTTGGAAACGGATTGACCTCTTGGGTTTCACTCTCTAACAAAAGAGTGGGATAGACCGAGGATGGGATCGGATCGACCACTTGGTCACCTGGTTCAACTAAGGATGTGACCAGATTGACTACATGATCAACTAGACCGACTGATGAAGGGACTGGATTGATCATTCCATCAAGTATAGGTGGGTCGAGAGTAAGCTTGCAGTAAGCAGCTGGAAGGTGAGGTTTTGAAAATTCATGTCTTCCAGTAATTTCAAGGCTTTGTTCATACAAGGGAAAATGTGAGTTTGATGACTCCCTCTACATAACATATACAGAAACTTGACTCTACTTTTCTACTTCTTAACGATATCTTGACTAGTTGACGAGAGGTCATCAACATGTTTTTCAGAGGCTGACGACATGGGTTGGTGAGGGTGTGTATAACATTATTCTATAACCTTGGATAGACAAGGGAAATCATTAAGAAGATGGCTTCCCTTACAAAGTTTGCAAGGGTACTTGGGCTTATGGGTTGTTTGGGTGATCTTGGCATCATCAACACTCCCAATGCGATTATCAATAATTGGTTGTTTTCCAACATGGCCAGCAGTGGTTGGAATTTTGGACCCTTTCTTATTTTTCTTCTTCTTATTCTTCATTTTCTGCTTCTTCTTATTCACCAGGTTATTCTTCTTATTTTTCTTCCCCAGTACGGTCGCCAATTTTTTTATCGGGATAATTGTTAAGTGAAGACACAAATCAATCCCCCTAGCTTCTCTACAAAACTAGAAAAAAACAAGACAATACACTACTCTTTCCTTAGATTTCAATTATCAAATGATAAATGGATCTAGGACATACCTTTTAAATATCAAAGATCTGACTTCGTCAATGCAATCCAAGCTCCATCGTAAGGCTTATGGAGAAATATCTGCAAAGGAACACAAGCCAACGAAGATAAGAATAACAGAGCCTACTTGATATGAAACTATGTATGTGATCAAGGAATCATACAATATGGACAAATAAGATTCATATAAGAAATAAAATTGCATATGTATTAAATAATAGAAAGAGAGATTACAACCAAATCCTTGATGTAGTAAGGTCGCTTCCAACTGTTCCTTACTTCCCACAAACTTCTGATCCATGGACTCTGTGACTATAGATCTGAAAGTCACTCACAATATATCTTGACAAAGCAAAGTTCAAAGCCACTCTAACCAAGCTAACAATCTCAAGCCAAATTTCCAATCTAATCAAGCCCAAGCTTTCCAACCCAATCAAGCTAACTTTCTCCATGAGAGTTCCTCTCCTTTTATAAGTTGAAGAGGATAAGGTGAGGAGATTAGGATGATCCTACTAAATCAAAAAGCAAGTAATATCCAAACCAATTGGAGGTCACCTCACCATATAAGCTTATCCTTCTAGAAGCATTGAAAAGATGCTCATTTTTCCCACGTACAAAAATCGTTGCACCCTAAGTATAGTGTTGTCTACGGAGACGTCGCAGGCTAGATTTAGAGTAGGGGGCGATGATCAGGCATCGACGCACCCTATACATAGTGCATCCTGCGACGACCTTCCTTAATAGGGTTTTTATAAAGGAAAATAGAATTTCTTCTCTCAGGAAAAGTTCTTCTCCCTTCTTTCTTTAGGAATTTGGGCCACTAATCCTTCTAAAGACAAAGGATAGGTTTACATCATTAATGGTCATAGGGGTGACAAAAATAATGTGTAACATATAGTGACATTATAAAAATTCATGGAATTTAATAAATTATTCACATTATATAAATTTATATTGCATAATCATGAATAACAAAAATAAAATGAATATAAAACTACTAAATTAATAGTAAATATGTATAAGGATAATAATTATATATATTAATACTAATTTAGTCCTATTATAAAGGATTGGGATTATACTAGTCCAATGGTTTATAATAAAACCAAATAAACTAGTAAAAGAGATCATCAACCAATGAATAATTAAATTAGTAAATATACTACAAAATGACAACAATTAATGACTTTTTAAACTATTAGATATATTATAAGATGAACAATTAATAACTAACTAAACTAGAAAATATACTACAAAATAATAAATTAGGTTAATCAATTAATGATTAGGAGAGATACTACTAAAATATTAGTTATTAACCAATTAATGAATTATAAAGATACTATGAAGAGTTAGTTTCATCACAAAGGACTAAGATTATACTACCATTAGTCATCTTGCAAAAAATAGTAGTTTAATTATGTGTTTTAGTTGTTTTTTTGTCACAAATTAGCCAATTGGTACTTATGCATGTTGGGAATCTTCCAAACAACCCCTAACCACATCCATTGATTTACCCTCATGTCAACTCCACTGCTCTTCTACTACACATTTTTCTTGTGCATGCCCTTGAAAATAAAGGGAAAACATTCTAACCCAAATTTACTAAGGAATGGGTAGAAACCTACATTATATTATGGGAGGCCATAGAATATGAGTAAACCAATGTCATATTAGGTAAGAACCAATGTAGATTCAATCATCTAAGATAGAGACTAAATAAATAGGACTAATTGGAGTATCTCCTACCCACTATATTGGCCCAACTCCCTCAGATTATGATCAATAGGGTTCCTTCAAGATAAGCATATCTTGATCCCACAATCATCATCTTATTTTGACAATTGGACAACCCAGTTAGAACTAGAATTGATAAGGGTTTTGTACTTCAAGTCTAACTCCTTGACATGCTACAATATCATGTCCCATTTCCTTTCAACCTAGGTTATCTCTTGATGGCACAAGTAAGACACTCTTTAGTATGGCATCAAAGGTCAACAATCCTTTCATATTGAGATTCAAGACTTTTAGTAGTATCAATATAGAGGACAAGGGGAGAAATATCCTTGTGCACCTAGTCATGAGAGGTTTTCCTATTTTTTTTCGGTCATTTAAACTTCCATCCTAGGAAATTCCTTATGAACAATAGAAAAATTCCTAGTTTGATAAACTCCTACTAGGACCACTACATCTCTAGTCTATTTGTGAGACATGGGTGGCTCGGCTTTGTGAGGCATGGGTGGTTGGCCTCATAATTTTCCCCTTGAATACACATTTGTATTCAAAGTACATAACTTGATATCAAAGATATTTATATAAAAAGATAGTCCTTTGATTCATCCTAAAGTCCCAAACACTAAGAATGATACAACCAATAATTGACCTTTGCATGGATATAAAGGGTGGGGTAGCATCCTATCCCATTGTCCATCATGATGAATGATGAAGAATGTGAAAATACATCCCAAGTAGAACCATAAGTATATTCCATGCTAATACCATCAAACCTCATATTCATGAAAGTCAAAGATTTATAAGTTTCAAAATCCAATCATTAATATCAGGAGGTGATAATACTTTGTGGAAAGGATCATATATTGAGATTAGAACTCGCATCAAGGACTGAAACCAATGATAAGATATGTACTTCGGGTATAATAACAAAACCGAGACAAAAATATTTCCTATCTTGACATAATTGGAATTTAAAAATACAAACTAATGAGAGATCAATTATTTCATCAATCCATACAAGTTAGTTATTGTTATTTGATTGTTATCCTAATCCCGTGACTTTAACCTGAATTTTATGCAATCCATTCCTCAACCTGAATGGATTGGTATACCTGACCTTGGACACATCATAGAAATTCAAAACCTAACACTAATAATTGTAAATGTATTACAATTGGACTCAACTTGTCAAGAAACATATTCAAAAGGTGTACTAATGTTGTTGGATATGACTAAATCTTTTCTTAACAAACAATTGTGGATTCAACTTGATAAACTAGAATATATCTTCGTTGACCATAAAGGTGTGGCCTTGACTCAACAAAATTGTAAAAGGGACCAAAATGTGGGTGAAACGTAACTCAATACTTGGAATAACACTAGAAAAAATAAACAAAATTATAAAAGAGAATTGTCACTGGAAATAACCAAAACCAAAAATGACCTAAACTAACATAAGTGGACTCCTCTAAGTAGGATTTGTGCATGGATTTTTAATGACAAGGCTAGAGTATTAGGCTTTCATTTATTTTCATTGACACAACTTAGATTGAGAACACCATCTAGGAATTCCAACCACACTAGAATATATGATGTCTACAACTAGGAATGGACTTAACTAGTGCATATGTAGTTTTTCCGTAGGTACTAACTACATCCTAGAGAAAAAATATATTTCATTTTGAAAAATATTTAGTCTTCATGTGCCAATCATGCTAGGCCTTTTATCTATCTTTTTTAATAGTTAGGTGAAAATTGAATTATGGTATGGATTCATCCAACTGCATCAACTCAGTTAATTTTTCTACAAATGTATCTTCTTCTATCATGTGGGTATCTATTGATCTTTTTTCTTTTTAAGGAGAAGAGACAACCTCATAGGGTATTCTTTTGTAAATCCAAATATACCCTCTTAGTTTTTAAAGAGGTTTTTCTCTTATATTTCTCATCCAGATAACAATTATGTCACTCATGGATAGATGTTTTTATCATTCACACACTTAATGCCTGAGAGTGGAATAGGAAAAGCATACATTCAAAAGACGAAAATTTAAAATCATGAAGAAAGAACAATTGTGTATACTATTATACCACTTACAATATAAAGGAAAGATACAATGACATATCTAAAGAAAAACAACACAAAAAAGAGTAGAAAAAATGGTCTATTTTTAGAGAACTTTAAATGATTTATAAACGTTCATATCATATATATGTAAAGGAAACTCATTATTAATATTTTGTACTTAAATAGAAGTCTGAAACCACAAAATTTATGACCCCCCAATATATCTCTATATTGGATTTCAAAAAAATAGTACA
>SNQJ01S0229701.1:1845-14336 GCA_010110895.2 Picea sitchensis
AAAATGAAAATGTCTCCTTGGTATATATAGGAGACTAGGAGGTATAATTACAACTAATGGTCTAAAGTCGACATAAATAAAATAACATTACTAATATAATATGCCCCAATTAAGGGGTAATGAGCCAATATTAGGGCTTAACAACTGTCTTGATGTAGAGGATGGGGTACTGATCCCGTGGCTAAAGACAGATCGAAAAATGGACACCCGGATCTCCAAGAATGGGGCTTGGAAGTTTGACAAAAATGACTATATATAGCTGTAGGGCCCATATTTCCACCTCATTTGTACCTGCTGTCAGAGTGATTGGATGAGAGATATTCAGAGGAGATTTGGAGATTCTAGGAGAACGAGGCAACCGATTTAGGACCATCGTGCTTCAGGTTAGTGGTGTTATCGCCCTGCATATAATTAGGTTTTCTATTTGTGGGCAGGGCCTGTACGGAGGGTCTTACAGGGAGTTTTGTGGGTGTGAGCCCCCCAGTGCGTGGGTGATCCAAAAATATGCGTGCATGGGTGCGCACCTATTATCCAATAATTCATGCATGGGTGCGCCCTAATTGGGGAAAAAGGCATGCATGGTATGCGCGCCTGTTAGCTAAACAGCTGCGCATGGGTGCACAACTATGTGGAAGACAGGCGCGCTGTGATGCACACCTGTGTACGTGACAGGGGTGCATGAAGGTGCCTTTGTATGGCGGAAAGGTGTGCATTCATGCGTGCTTGTGGGATGAACATGCGTGCATGTGTGCACGCCTGTGGGGTGAAAAGGCGCGCATGTGTGTGCGCCTGTGGGTTTAAACAACCACGCCTTGGGGGCAAGGATGGCGGGTGAAAAACTCATATTTTTTGGAGATTTTAATGTGTTTATGTTCGAGATGGCTGATCTAGGACTAGATTATGTGGTTGTAGGTGATCATTGGGATGATGCCGGTTCATTGGCAAGAGATGGACTGGTCATAGCTTAGGGAGGCCGTGGCTATTGAGGAGATGGCGGTTTGTGCTACTTTGGAAACTTGTGGGATGCTGAAGTTCTTTGAGTGTCCCTTGATACGGGCCTAGGAGTACCTCCTATAGTTTTTGATCCGGATGAGGAGTCCATATCTGCATTGTTTTATGGTGCGGGATGAGTAGCTAGCCTTCGTTGTGGTGGAGGATGTGTATTTTCTGACTGGGCTCCCTTTTTGGGGAACGCCCTTACCGGCGGAGCTCATGTTACCTGGGGACGGGAAGGTGGCTACCTTAGGTCAGAGGTATTGTTTGAGAGATGACTTTATGTCGGGCTCCATGGTGAGTATCGGGGATATGGATGCTTTGGTTCATCGCTGTGTAGCAGTAATGGTTGTGAGGGTTTATGGGTCCCTTGCGACTCAGCGAATCAGTGGTGGTCAGCTGAGGATTATGGGGAGGGAATTGGTAGGAGAGCATTTTGCCTGGGGCTTTATGCTGCATGCCAAGATGGTAGGGCAGCTCGACATGTGTCGGGTTGCATACTCAGGGTACTTTGCCTTTGGGTCCATCTTGGTGGCATGGTTTTTGGAGAGGGTGCCGATGTTGCACCCTAGAGTTTTATTGGATGCACCTAGTGTGCGAGAGCTATGACTGATGTGGTGGTTGTAGATTTTGATTCTCCATGGTGGTGGGGAGGGCGGCCATTTTTTCACAGCTGAGGCTGCACAGGTGTGGCGGAAGATGCCGCAGATCCTACTGTAGTATCCATACTATGGGGTGGACTTCTGGGGTGATTCGGATATGGTGTTACCTCTAGGAGAGGTGTTTGACCACCGATGTATGATGTGATGTTTTATNTTGGTGGCATGGTTTTTGGAGAGGGTGCCGATGTTGCACCCTAGAGTTTTATTGGATGCACCTAGTGTGCGAGAGCTATGACTGATGTGGTGGTTGTAGATTTTGATTCTCCATGGTGGTGGGGAGGGCGGCCATTTTTTCACTGCTGAGGCTGCACAGGTGTGGCGGAAGATGCCGCAGATCCTACTGTAGTATCCATACTATGGGGTGGACTTCTGGGGTGATTCGGATATGGTGTTACCTCTAGGAGAGGTGTTTGACCACCGATGTATGATGTGATGTTTTATGTTTTGATATTTATATAGTGTAGCATGTGTATTGTTGGAGCCGCCCTTGTTTTTACCTTGCACAATTTTCAATTTTTGATACTTGGAATCTAAAGTTGATTTTCTTTTCCCTTCCGAGATCTTAAAACCCCGAAGTCTTGTCGCTTGGACATAAATGCCTTTTCTACTTTCAAAACAAATCCATTTTCATGAGTATGTTCGCTCTTTTGTTTTATTTCAGGATATCACAAGTCAGATACTTTAAACCTTGAGTTCACACGTCACGAATCACGAAACAACGAAGTCATTTTCAATTTCTGCCCGAGACATAAAATTTTAACCCATGTTTAGACTTCGTCGGGGTTTCGCGCCTCGGCATTCGTCAAACCCAAGTTTCTGTTCCTACAGCCCCGAGAGCCGAGAACGCGATAATTTTTGTGATAACCTTGGTAAAGGATTAAAGGTCAAAAAACTAACCATGGTTGAATTTGGTTCTCGGCGCTTCGCCACTCGGCACTTTCTTTCATAAAGTTAAGGCTCCTAAAACCCCGACTCATGAGGTTGCGACATGATTATAGCAAGATTAATTAGTAGCATAATCTAAGATTTCCTTCCCATAATTTGAGCCTTAATTATCGCCACATCGCGGTATCGCGACTCGGCATACCATTTTCCCAAAAATCTGTCTTCGAAGTTCCGAGTCGCGATATGGAAAATAAATTAATTATATAATTAAGGATGCTCCAAATCACGATTAATGATTAAGCTAAAATTGGCACTTGCAGTCTCGCGAGTTGAAGAGTCAAAATGTAAAAAGGAAATTCACGATGCTGCGAACAGCGAGAAAATTATTTAAGTTGCTAAGATTTGAAATTTTAAAATAAAACGAGATACGTCCCGCGCATCGAGGTTTGCACATTTCACGAGGTAACTACTTGCTCTCCATACCCCGACTGCCTGTCAAGCCGTCGAACATTGATGACATTAATGAATAATTAGGGTAAATCCATGAATAAATAAGATCGGATTTACGCAATAAATTTGTTTCTAATTGCGATTTGACAGACTTATTTCAAATAGTACGGAGTTTTCAAATATATACGGGAGTTTAATTTTATTTTAAACATTTTTTCATAAGCACACAGAGCTCACCTTTCTCCGAGTGAACTAATTTCTGCATGTATACACAGGTCTATCGCAGAAGAGCGAAAACTCAAGTTTCAGCCATAGCTCCACGGAAAGCTTGGAAGGAAAATGTCGAGATTGCAGCACAGGGTTCAAACAATGTCTCCGATACTTCACCTCGGACTGGCGACTCAATACCTAGCTGGTCGTTTGTTTCAGATATTCTGCAATCTGAGTTGGTGAATTATTCAGATTCCGACGACAATGATAATGAAAAAGATGACCTGAACACTAAATACAAAATAGTTGTTCAATCTGGAATGCACCGGGTTGCAACCATACCACGGTTGCTCCCATACTATGACATGATCCGATGGGCATTGGATCATATAGACTTACCCACCAGAACTATCATAAACGACCAACGGACCACAGTCGAGACTTTTAGACCAGAGCATATCCAAACCATGTACAATCTCCCAGCAACATCTGAATACACATATGATGCTGAATTCCTGGAGGGATTAAAAAAGAAGGAATTCACTGAATATGACAAAACCATGCCCGGTTTGATAAAAGATTGGGTTTCGCGCAACGCAAAATTCAGAGAAAATGACCAGGGCATCTATTCAATTGCTTCACTGGAGCCACAGTATATGTATGTGGCGATGATGACAAGTCGACTGTTTGGAAAGGAGGATACATCACATTTCTACATTGCGTGGGTACCTCTCATGTTTCGGGTAGCATAAGGTTGCTCATTTAATTGGGCAAAGATACTCTCGGACAGTTTGTTCAACCGGGTCACCGAATACCGAGAGAAGAAAGAAAGTGGAAGACCATCCTCTTTTTTCATGTCTGCGTATATCATGGACGCAATATGTTCCATGACCCTGTTTCCTTTGATGAGCTGGGTTTGGAATCTAGCCTTAGAAAAACCTGTACATGAGTATCACGACAAATTGTGGGAAAATAAAGCAAACAAATTTATTTACGAAATTTTCAACTGTGTGATGGTGCCCCTGCACATCACCATTTTTGGTCGTTCACCACCTTGCATCTCGGATAACATTACTGCAAATCTGAGTGGTATCGCAGACTGGTACATAGAAGTGGAGTTTTCCTACTTGAGAGTGTTCGGAGCTACTGTTCCAATTCTTGCGCTACCACTGTTCATTCCCGACAAGCTGGCTTGTCGCGAGATCGCCCGACAAACAGTGATTGGTGGGGTGAGTAAAGAGCTCAAAGCATCTTCGAAGAAGGTATGGCCGTTTTTCCCTGTTCGGCTAAATTCTTATTCTTTATTGGATTTCGGGCATGCTAAAGCCGAGGCTGTAGCCCTGGAAGACCTGAGTTTGGTCTCCATTGAATATAAAAAACATGATCCTTAGAAAATTGTAAGCAACCATTTGGCAAATTGTGGGCTGAAGAAGTTTGAACACGAGTGTTCACCCTCAGATGATATTTTCTGAGGGGCGAGGTCTTATGGGGAAGTGCTAGTTCGAATCCGATCTTGAGCACCCGAAGACATGGCCTCTGTGTTAAAATTCCAAGAACATAGATGAATAATACTTCCCACTGTGTTGGGAGGTTTGGCTATTTCCGAGGAAAAAAAGAAAGACGCTAAAGGTTCTGAAGATCAAAGGTCTAACCCTGCAAAACAACAGGAAGGGGAGCATGGGAAGAATACAGAAGTGGAAGAAGAGACTACGGACCCACCCAAGGAACATAGTTCAGAGGTGGAGTTAAAAAACACAGACCCGCCAGAAACCCAGAATCCAGAGACTGAGACGAAGACCCCTAATCCTCCGAAGAAGAAGGACTCAGTTGTCACACCAGGAAAGGTCGCAAAGCAGATCGGGGAACCCATCACTTCTGTCACCCCCTTGCAGTCAACTCAAGGAAATATAGAAGAAGGATGGATTTTCGGTGAGGATCTAATGCCAATCAGAGCAGAAGAACTTCCTCCAAATGAGTTCTTCTTTGACAAAAAGAGAAAAGCAGTTGTGAAGAGGGAAGTTTACCAGGACGAAGGATCAACTGCTAAAAGGTTCAAAGTGATGACCGATGGAAAGAACAAAAAGAATGAGGAATTCGCCACAGAGATCGTAGGAATGCTAGGAGCGTATGCGTCGGCGAATCAATTCTCAGTCGGGATGTTAAAAAATCAGCTCAAAAGAAAGAATCGTCTGATCAAGACTCTCGAAGCCAGAGTAACTTCGGCTGCAGAAAACGCTAAGAGTCAGGCGAGTGGGGAAATAGAACTGGCCCGACTGGCTGATAAAAAGGAAATAGGAGTCCTCAAAACCATGTTGGAACAAGCACATTCAGTGATCCGAGATGGTCGGATACAGGCGGGTCAGCAGAGGAATATGATCACAGAGCTGCAGACTCAGTTACAGGTCACTGAAAGCAGGTAAATCGACGTCGAGGGGTTTAAATCCCGAGCGATCGATATTCGAAGCAGGATCTCTTCTGTACAACAAAGTCTGCTAGACAAAGTGGGAGTGATTCGAGAAGATTGCCTGTTGATGCATCGGATTTGCAAGAATCTGAGTGTCAGAGAAAGGAACGCAGAGGCTGCTCGGGTCGCCTTTCAAGAGGCGGTGATAGCTACTAACAACATATTTTCGGCAGGTTCGCCGGACTCACCATCGCTGAACAAACTAGAGGTAATATTCTGTTAAAGGATTGGGAACATAATATCGCTTTAAGCAAGGAACAGGCCCAAAAAGTAACCAATTCATTAGAAGAAGTCTTCAATGCTATAAATGGCGAGCTGTTAGGGATGGAGAGTGGAGGTGACTCGGAGACGTTAAGGCAAATGAATGTAGATCAAATCTCCCTCAATATGAAGGAGAAGAATGAGAGAGATTCGACGGATATCTCTAAGACAGACAGGTTGGACATGGCTCAAGTTGACAAACACTTAATTCAACCTAGCTCACAACTTAGTGCCATTGACATCATTGATGCACAAATTGGTGATAAGCTTCCACAGTTAGCCCGAGAATGCTATTTCGCCGAGGCCAACTATCAAGCAGAACCTTCGCAGCTTGTATCCCAGTTCGTGGACAAATGTAACATATGCACTGAATCCACACAAAGACAAACACCTGGCACCTTTTGAAAATAGAGTAGGAGAGATGGAGTAATTTCGCTCCTCTCGTTTGTAACTGAATTTACGAAACCGTTGAGTTTCTAAACTGATCTGCAAATTTGTATAAATAGACCACAAAAAGAAGAAGAAGGGGCTGGACCTTTTTGGTATTGATTGTAATAGAGTTTTTGCATTCGAGAAGTTAATACAAGCAAATTTGAAGATTCTCGATCCCGTCACGACTGTGTTACAAGTTTGTTTCTTTATGTTTCACATTTCATTTCATACCACTTTTCATAATTGATGTGTATCACTATACTTTAGTACGACCACTACTATAGCGAAGGGATTTGATCTTTATGTAATTGGTTATTGTCTTTCCTCTGCACCAGCTATCAGCGGGTGTAAGACCAATTTGCATTTACAGAATTATTATTTATTTACACTATGTCAATTATTTCTATACTAATTTATTCCTCTGTGTATGTGAGTTTTTCTTTGACAGGAACCTTACGTTATTTACAGCTAAATGTTTTTCTCTCACCCCACATATTTTTATTAAAAATAATACAGTTACGGGAAAGGGCCTTCAGTTTGCATTCCTATTTTATTCTTAAAGTAAAAATTTCTCTTTATTTGAACCAAATTGAAACAACGTTGAAATCTCTCTTATATCTTTTCTTACTGGTACTGTTCCTCAATGAMTGTCCCTGCAGCCACTCAACCTAATATCGAACCCGGACTATCTAATCAAACACGTATTGCTTTAAATATTTTTGACACAATCCTTAAAACTGCTAACACCCGGGAAGAACTGGAACGTTCATGGGCAGCCATTGAACAAGATATTACAAATCAGGAACAGTTGGAAGCTAGACAACGAGAACGTAGAAATCCTCATTAGTTTCCTATACCGAAGGTTAGCGTTATCATTTTATAAATCTTTGACATACTTTTGGATGCCTTGAAACTGTACTTTTAAGCCTTAAGTACAGACTGAGGAACAACATATTTCTGGCGCCGTTGCCAAGGACCGAAGTTACGAAAATATTTTCCCTGGGAAAACGACAAATTATTTCGTTGAAAGTGTTACTCCTTGATAGTGAACATTGAGTACACATAATTTTAAGGCTTTTCAATTTTCACTTGGCGACTCCACGAAAAAAGAATAAGCTGGCATTCGTTAGAAGGAATACCAGACGAAACCCGGATGGTAAGCTGATTACGCCTGTTAATAATCCCGAAATTGTTTTAAAGACTAAATACCATTTAGAACCTTATACTTCACGCAGTCCTCTGTTTGATACCCAAGATCGGACGACTAACTGCTCTGAAGTTAGGGGTGAGATTCATCAAACCTTCCCACCCATACACAAGGGAAAGGGTCCTTTAGAAATATCGTTGTCATTTGACACACCATCCTTCCTCCGACAAAAAATTCCAGTCTCACCTGATTCCGAAAAGTCTGTTACAAACTCATTTTCTACACCTGAGTCGATGGTAGGTGTTGTAGGAGGTGGTGGAGGTGCTCCTGGTGGAGGCGCTCCTAGAGGAGGAGGTGGAGGTCAAGTAAATTTCCCTCCTCCCAGAGTATTCGCAAAGGTAATTGTGATATACGCTCCCCTGGTTTTGCCCGTCCCCCTTCATGATTTGCCTGAAACCTACATCAAGAACCTTCCTAAGTTTACTGGGGAGGGAGATCTAACCGCAACCGAACATATAAATTTCTTTGACCAATTCGCTGACGTCTGTGGTATTGAACACGGGGATGTTTACTCGAGACTTCTTGTCCAAACCTTTGAAGGGCAGGTCCGAACTTGGTTTCGGAGCCTTCTTGCAGCTTCTATTCGGACATATGACGCATTGGAAGATGCTTTCCTCAGACAATGGGGAGAGAGAAAAAGATCACTTATATTACCTTACCGAGTTTGGGTCTCTAAAGAAAAAGAACTCAGAAACCGTTATGGAATTTATTTTGAGATTTAACAAACTCTATAATAAAATTCTAGCCGCTGTTAAGCCTTCCGAACCCTCAGCCAAAGTAACCTTCGCGGGAGATTTCGAACCTGATTTTGCACTACTTTTGCGAGAAAGAAGAGGAGCCACCCTAAATAGAATGCAAGACGATGCTGTCGAAATTGAATCTAATATGATGGCTTCAGGAAAATTAAAATCTAAAGTCGAAACAGTGAACCGCGAGAATAGATGCTATAGGGAACCAGCGGGTCCTTCAGGTTCGAATAGATACACTGATGACAGAGTAGATGATATGGCCCGAATAATTAAAGATTTGTCTAACAAAATCTCTAGGATGGAGTTGGAGCAGGTTAAAGCTAATTCTTCCAATAAAAAGGACTTCAGGAGAAACCCAAATCCCCAAAATCAACAGAGACAAATAAAGAACGAAGATCAAAAAATACAAGCTCCACTAAAAAATGAAAATTTTATAGGAGAAAATGACCTCCAAGATTTCGGAGATTCGGAAGATGAAGTCGCGTGTTTCGGTGATGAATGTTTGCAGCCATTTTTGACCAGGGAAGACTATGAGAAATCTTTAAATACCCCTCAACCGTCTAATGAAGATGAAGAAGGCAATCATAACGACCTTTGCGTATCTCAACCAGAAACGGAAATGATAGCGGCTGATTTTCAACCCAAATACAATCTGAGATCTAAAAATAAGCCCACCTCAACTGACCAACCTAAGAGAATCCTTCAAAGGGGTGAATCTCATGAACCTCCTTTGGAAGAGACATTGTTACCCAGAAATAAAGTCAAGGTAGAAAAAACTCAAGAAGCTGAGGTGAATAAAGTTGAAACCCAAACAAAGGAAACTAGACCAATAGACAAAGTTACATCTTCGACTAAGATCACGAGTGATAAAGCGATCCAGACTAACAAGTCCGAAAGAAAAAATGTGGAAGTCCAAACCAAAGAAACAGATAAGGTAAATACATCTTTCAGTCTTGAAAATGAATTAAACAAAATTAAGATACCGATTCCTTTGGTAGAATTAGAAAAAAATCCAGCTTATCAGAAGCAGATTTCCAAAGCGATGGGTGTCTACGATCTAGAAGGTCAGTCTGATGTTATCCGAGAAAGTCAGTCTGATGTTATCAATCTGGAGGATGATAGACCTAACATCACCTTTGGCCCTCATTTTGAGGGATCCAAAGACAACGTCGCTCCTTTCTATATCACCCTGAACATTCATGATCAGTTACTGCATAACTGTATGTTAGATTCCGGGGCTTCACATAATGTTATGCCCAAAATTATAATGGAGAGGCTGGGTTTCCAGATCACTAGACCCTATGGAAATCTATACTCTTTCGACTCGAGAAAGGTTAAATTTATGGGAATGATAAAAGATCTGGTAGTTACCCTAGCTCAGGTCTCGATCAAGAGTATCCTGATGGATGTGGTTATCGCCGATATTCCCCCCAAATATGGCATGCTTTTATCCAGATCATGGGGAGCCAAGTTGGGGGGTTCTCTACAATTGGAAATGTCATATGCCACAATCCCTATATTCAGTGGTCAGTTTACCTATTTGTACAGAGAAACAAGATTAGCATATACTGTCAGTGATCCTCAGAATCCAAATAACTTTCCCATTTACGCTGCACACCAAGATCTGGGGAATTGCATATTGTCATTTGATGATGGTTTAGATGGGTGTCCTGAAGAACTTGATACGAAGCAGGAAGAACTTAGCCCCTTGACGGAAGAGCTATGTAAAAATGGTATCTGGAAAATGTACTTCGATGGCACTTCGTCTTCTGAAGGAGCTAGTGCTGGCATACTTTTAGTAGCACCTGAAGGTAAGTTTATTGTTCCTTTCTCATATCATTTGCAGTGGGACATAGATTACACCAATAACGTATGTGAGTATGAAGCATTAATCTTAGGATTAGAGGCTGCAAAGAAGTTAAATATAAAAAACTTGGAGGTTTACGGTGACGCTGAATTGATAGTAAGACAAGTAAACTGACAATACGTAGCCAAGAATCCCAGACTAAGAACATACAGAAATTGTGTTTGGGATTTGATAGAGAATTTTTTCTCATCAGTAAAGGTCCATTTTATCCCTCGCGCGAAGAACCTACATGCTGACGCGTTGGCTAAGGCAACCTCAACCTTTTCCCCTCCTACGAACGTTAAACTGAAATATCACATTGAAATCAGATATAAACCCTCTATACCAGACAATGTCCGACACTGGTAGGTCTTTGAAGATGACAAACAAATTCATAAATTTCTTACGGCAATAGGTGAGTTCTTTGAAACTCATCCAGACCAAAAAAATCAAAACGACCCGATGTTGATTATGCAAGAAGGTGAAGATCTTGAATCCTTTCGAGAAAAAATAGCGGATCATCGTATGTTGGTCCTTAAAAACAACCAAATCCCGAAAGGCTTGATTCCTTTAGAAAGACTTTTTGATCAAAACGACATACCTATGAAATCCACTTTGCAGCCCCAACCAGAAGAAGTGGAGGATTGCGACATAGGAACTGAAAAAGATGACATAGGAACCAGGGCATCCATTCAATTGCTTCGCTGGAGCCACAGTATATGTATGTGGCAATGATGACATGTCGACTGTTTGGAAAGGAGAATACATCACATTTCTACATTGCGTGGGTACCTCTCATATTTCGGGTAGCAGAAGGTTGCTCATTTAATTGGGCAAAGATACTCTCGGACAGTTTGTTCAACCGGGTCACCGAATACCGAGAGCAGAAAGAAAGTGGAATACCATCCTCTTTTTTCATGTCTGCGTATATCATGGACGCAATATGTTCCATGACCCCGTTCCCTTTGATGAACTAGGCTTGGAATCCAGCCTTAGAAAAACCTGTACATGAGTATCACGACAAATTGTGGGAAAATAAAGCAAAAAAATTTATTTACGAAATTTTCAACTGGGTGATGGTGCCCCTGCACATCACCATTTTTGGTCGTTCGCCACCTCGCATCTCGGATAGCATTGCTGCAAATCTCAGTGGTATCGCCGACTGGTACATAGAAGCAGAGTTTTCCTACTTCAGAGTGTTCGGAGCTGCTGTTCCCCCTCTTGCGCTACCACTGTTCATTCCCGACAAGCTGGCCTGTCACGAGATCGCCTGACAAACAGTGATTGGTGGGGTGAGTAAAGAGCTGAAAGAATCTTCGAAGAAGGTATGGCCGTTTTTCCCTGTTCGGCTAAATTCTTATTCTTTATTGGATTTCGGGCATGCTAAAGCCGAGGCTGCAGCCTTGGAAGACCTGAGTTTGGTCTCCATTGAATATAAAAAGCATGATCCTCAGAAAATTGTAAGCAACCATTTGGAAAATTGTGGGCTGAAGAAGTTTGAACACGAGTGTTCACCCTCAGATGATATTTTCCGAGGGGCGAGGTCTTATGGGGAAGTTCTAGTTCGAATCCGATCTTTAGCACCCGAAGACATGGCCTCTGTGTTAAAATTCCAAGAACATAGACGAAGAAGCCTTCCCACTGTGTTGGGAGGTTTGGGTATTTCCGAGGAAAAACAGAAAGACGCTGAAGGTTCTGAAGATCAAAGGTCTAACCCTGGACAATAGCAGGAAGGGGAGCATGGGAACAATCCAAAAGCGGAAGAAGAGACTACGGACCCACCCAAGGAACATAGTTCATAGGTGGAGTTAAAAAACACAGACTCGCCAGAAACCCAGAATCCAGAGACTGAGACGAAGACCCCTAATCGTCCGAAGAAGTAGGACTCAGTCGTCACACCGGGAAAGGCAGCAAAGTAGATCGAGGAACCCATCACTTTTGTCACCCCCTTGCAGTCAACTCAATGAAATATAGAAGAATGATGGATTTTCGGTGAGGAGCTAATGCCTATCAGAGAAGAAGAACTTCCTCCAAATGAGTTCTTCTTTGACAAAAAGAGAAAAGCAGTTGTGAAGAGGGAAGTTTACCAGGATGAAGGATCAACTGCTAAAAGGTTCAAAGTGATGACCGATGGAAAGAACAAAAAGAATGAGGAATTCGCCACAGAGATTGCAGGAACGCTAGGAGCGTATGCGTCGACGAATCAATTCTCGGTCGAGATGTTAAAAAATCAGCTCAAAAGAAAGAATCGTCTGATCAAGACTCTCGAAGCCAGAGTAGCTTCGGCTGCAGAAAATGCTAAGAGTCAGGCGAGTGGGGAAATAGAACTGGC
>SNQJ01S0229702.1:0-14336 GCA_010110895.2 Picea sitchensis
ATTCATTAAGAAATAATTTGAAGCACATTTTTCTAAGCATGGAATTCAACATCAAAATATTGTTCCTTATATGCCTCAACAAAATGGGGTTGTTGAAAGAAAAAAATAGGACTTTGGTTGAAATGGATAGATGTATGATATATTCTAAAGGATTATATAATTTTTTTAGGCTGAAGCCATTTCTTGTACTAACTTATTTTAAATAGATTTCCTACAAAAGCAGTCATGCCTATTACCCCTGAGGAAAAATGGAATGGAAGAAAACCCTATATAAGTAACTTTAAGATATTTGGAAGTGAATGTTGGGCTCATATTCCCGATGAAAAACAAAAAATGTTAGAAACCAAGTCTCATAAATGTATTTTCATTGGTTATGTTGAGGATTCCAAATCTTACATGTTGTTTGACCCTTCTACACAAAGTGTCATTATCCAGCGAGATGTTCACTTCAATGAAATCTCTCCACCACCTAAGTCTGTTGAACCTCATGTTACCTTGAATGTGACATTGTCTCCTATTACACCTATATCTGTCATCCCTTCTTCCAGCTTAGTGCCTACTGTTGATTTGAGCTCACCCTCTTCTTCAAATATTCCACCTGAATTTCCCAAAGTACCTGAAGTAACTTATGTTGCTTTTCATCTTCCTGTTTGGGCCCGAAAAACTCTTGAATCCGCTGGTAGTGAGATTAATAATCCTTTTGATACTCGTAGAACTAGATCTAACTTTTCTCTTATGACCAAAGTGTTAGCCACATATGATCCTACTACTTATGCTCAAGCTAAGGGTCACCCTCATTGGGAACAAGCTATGAATATTGAGTATGAATCTCTAATAAAGAACAAGACATGGAATCTTGTTCCCCTTCCTCCGAGAAAGAACTTAATTGGTTGTAAATGGGTATATAAAACAAATTTTACTGTAGAAGATCATATTGAAAGATATAAAGCAAGGTTAGTTGCAAAAGGTTTTAATCAACAAGAAGGTATTGCTTATAATAAAACTTTTGCTCATGTTGCTAAAATGAATACAATAAGAACCATTTTATCTCTTGCTGTATCTTATAAATGGGAAATACACCAACTAGATGTTAAAATTGTTTTTTGAATGATGATCTTAATGAAGACATTTATATGCAACAATCCCATGGCTTTGTTACTGCTAAAAATTCTAACTTAGTATGCAAATTACACAAGTCTTTGTATGGTCTCAAGCCAACATCGAGGGCTTGGTATGATAAAATTGAGGCATATTTCTTGAAGAATGGTTTCAAGCAGTGTATATATGATCCAAATCTGTATGTCAAAGACTTTGGTGATCATGTCCTCATTATTGTCTTATATGTGGACGATCTTATTATCATTGGCAACCAACTTGTATTAATTCAAAATATGAAAATTGATCTTCAAAAGCAGTTTGAGGTGATAGATCTCAACATCTTGCACTATTTCTTGGGTCTTCATATCTAGCATATGGGCAATGGTATTTTTCTCTCTTAGCCAAACTATGCAACCGATTTATCAACTCGTTTCCATATGAGTTATTGCAAGCCCTCTCCCACACCATTTCTGTCTGGTGTTAAGTTAACTGTGGAATGTACTACTCCTCTTGTTGATGCTACACTGTACCGTCAGCTTGTGGGTAGTTTGATATATTTGACACACAACAGGCCCAATATCTCTTTTGTCGCCAGTCTAGTTTCTAGGTTCATGCAACAACCTCATGAAAGAAATTGGAAGGAAACCAAGAGACTTCTGCAATACTTAACAAGGATAGTGAATTATGGTGTATTTTATTCGAGCAATGCTACAATTTCACTTCTTGGTTATACAGATTCTGATTGTGCAGGTGACAGTTTAGACAGACGGTCTACTGTAGGTTATCTATTTCAACTTGGTTCATGTCAAATTTCTTGTTCTAGTAAGAAGGTGAAGACTCTTGCATTATCTTCTTGTGAAGTAGATTACAAAGCAGCCAAAGAAGCAACTAAAGAAGCAATATGGTTATGCCATGTTCTTATAGAGCTTGGACTGATTCAGATATCCACCACATAGTTGAGATGTGATAATAAAGGTGAAATACAACTTGCTTATAATCCAATATATCACTCCAATACAAAACATATTGATCTTGATGCACATTATATTTGAGATCTAGTTGCATATGGTACTATCTCTCTGGCATATTGTCCTACTGAGCAACAAGAAATCAATATCTTCACCAAATCCATGATAGAGGTAAAGTTTGTACATATTCTCTCTTTGTTGGGGATGTGGGAAGTTTCCATCGAGGGGGAGCATTAGTAATGACTCCTTCCTTCATTAGTGTGGTATTTTCTCCCAACCATTATTAAGGGGGAGTGTTGGAATATATTATATTCCTTGGAAGGTAATAATGTCTTTGTATTATGTTAGAAGTTGTCCACAATCTTATGTAAAAGAGTATAAAACAAATATCCCATATTTATTATGGAATAGTTTACTCTTGGTAGGAATATTATATAAAGAAATGATAAAAAGGATAATTATATTATCCCACATGAAATATGTGAGAGTAATTTCTCCATATCTCTTGGTATATAATAATGCCAAGAGTGCCTCTTAAGACATAACATGTGGTCATCATCTTGTGCTCTCAAGCATTCTTCTATATTTGTATGGGGTAATTGTGGAGTTGATCTCTTGTAAGATTGAAGGAGATTTCTGGAGATAATATAAGACAACCTTCTGGACATATCCCAATTGGGTGAACCATGTATATTCTGTGTATTGTTTTTCCTTTTCTCTTTCTATTCTTATTATGGTTGATATGTTTTTGGATTCATAGATAAGAGGTTGATTTAGTTATCTTTCTATATCTGTGATTTCTCACACTATCCCTTCCTCATGCATGATGTTAGCAGTGGACAAATGCCACTCAATTTTTTATAGAAGCTCGCCAATCCATGAAAGCTCCTTACCATCAAATGTGCTCTTTGGAATTGACCACTCAATGATGGTTCTCACATTTTACAGATCCATATTGAGATATCATGAATCCCATGTAAACAAATTTCTTCCTTCATAAAGAATACTTCTACATGTTTACCGACAATTTCTAATGCTTCAACTGCTCCAACACTTCAAATGCATAATGTGCTCTTCTCTTGTCTTGTTGATATCTAGTGTATCATTAAGATATACAAAAATGAATTTACCCAAGTAAAGTTTGTGTACTTCAAACATCAACCTCATAAAATTGTTGGGTTCATTTGTCAACCCAAAAGGCATGACCAACCATTCATATAACCTTTCCTTTGTCTTGAAGTTTATCTTCCACTCATCATCGTATCAATTTCTAATTTGGTGATAGACACTCTTTACATTGATCTTAGTGAATTACTTCACTTTACTCAAACAATCCATCAAGTCATCCATTCTTGGAAATGCAAAATGGTACATGATAGTGACCTTGTTGATTGCCCTTGTAATGGTGCACATCCTCCATTCTCCTCCTTTTTTCAGTGCTAGTATGATAAACAATGCAATACGACTTAAACTTTCCTTGATTAGTTATTTGTCCAACTCTTGGATTTTCCTATTGATCTCCTCACTCTTCAATGGAGTCAAATCCATTTTATGAGAAATAATCCTCACAGGTGCCAATCCCTTCGGGCATTCATCCAAATTAAATTCTCCAAACCATGTCAACAACTCCTTAACCTTTGATGGTATCTCATTCTTCTTCAATTCCAATTTGACATCATTGGGCATAAGTCCAAAACAACATCTTTCCTTCTATTCATCCTTCAAGATATCCTTTGTTGTACATAACATTACTATGCTATTGTTGTTGTCCCATTTTTCCTCCTTCATGTGAAACAATCTAAATGTTCTTCCACTCTTATCCAACAAAAATATGAGCTTCACTCCATCATGAACAACTTTCCTATCGAATTGACATGGCCTTACCAACAAAGAGTGAAAGGCATCCATGGGCACAACATCACATATAACTTGGTCTTGGTAATTTCCTATGTGGAAATTTATGAAGCCTATTTGACATAGTGACATGATGTCCCTTCTGCAACCAATAGAATATAAATGCATTTGGGTGTAGGGTACACTTCAAATTTAGGTTTAGAATCACCTCAGTGGATCTGAGGTTTTTTAGTACCACCCCCATAAAAAAAAAAGTGAACACTTACCTCCAATTTTGCATTTGGTTTTGAAGATAGTATTTCATAATTATGGATCCTTCTCTTTGTTGAAATATTGTATCTGTGAAGAATATTCTAATTATAATTGAGTTATTATTGCATAAATCAAATCCCCTTTTGCAAATTGATCATGTCGGGTATTGTATAAGAACAAATCCCCTTTTGTGGATTGGTCAAACCATATTTATATGGTGGTATTTGAGAAGTCACCCCCTAGGGTTTATTAAAGTGGGTTTAACCACTATTGGAAGAAGTTGACCCTGCTTGGTTAAAGGACACAACCCTAACGCTCCTAAGCGAGTATAAATAAGAGAGGATGGCACCTCATTATTACACCCACCCAGTCACACTTTTAGTGCATGTTAACACTCTGAAAATTTGTTCGGCTGATAAAAAAAACAACAGAGGTAACCTACAAACCAACTTTTGAGCTGAGTACTAGCCTGCTCATCTTAGAGAGGGCTCTCTCCTGTCACTTGGTATTTATTTGACAATCAATGGCTAGTTTTTGTTGTTTTGGAGGTTTTTTTATAAGTTTTATGGCAAGGAAGGGGAGGGACACTTAGGGCTATGGAGTCCAACTTCCAAAAACGAATGGAAGTGCTCACTTGTCGGTAGAAATTTCCAGAGGATAAAAGCTAAATGAGGCGATAAATCTGAGTTATAATTTGCAAATTTGTAGAGTGTAGGAAGAAAATAAAACATATAACTACATCATAGCATTACATAAATGAATTCTGAATTAGTTAAGAAGAACTTAACAAAGTTTAAATTGCTTCAGTCGAGAGCATCACAAGATGAATTATGGGCCTTTGACTATCCAATTTAAACAGAAGACATTGAAAATGAAATTAGAAATACAAGGAATACATACAAAGAAAGGAGACAAAACTCAGTTCACCGCCATTAGAATCTTATCATGGAAACTTCAAGACTTCAACATGTGTATTCAATTCAACTTCAGAAAATTACATTGAAGTTCCAAATAGCTAAAATCATTCCCTTGCACTTCTGCCAACACTAATACATTTGGAACTCCTAATATTTATACAAGTCGAGTTACTTCGGTTTGAAACCAATTATAATGATAAAAATGAAATGTTTCAGTTTCTGAAATTGATTACAATAATTACAAAATGACATTTTCGATTTGAAACCGATTACAATAATGAGCAAGAAAACGTTTGGTGATTCGGATTCTGACACCTCTGATGCTTCAACTTCTTTCTTTGCTACTTGTTTTTCTCTGGTCTTCTACGTGGTCTACCATATTCAGTGACACCTGGAAATAATTTACTGAACCCTGGAAAACTGCACTTTGTCTTACCCAACCATACTATCTCCTTCCATTGCAAGTAAGAAGAGATATCGTAATCCATCATTTCTTTGATTAGGATCTCCAGGTCAATGCAGGAGGCATATGTCATGACTGGTAGTCCAATTTTCACTGCTTTGAACTGATTCAGAATCTCAAAATCTATAATCATATGTTCAACCAGGGTTTCTCCTTTGAGATTTTCCTCCAGGGTTTCAGACTTGGAGTGATCCATTCTGCACTGAGTGAGGCGAGTGTTGTATTCTTCCTGATCATATAATTTTCCTTTTCCATCCCAAAATGGTGGGAGGCCTTTAATAAACAATTCTTCAAACAGATCCTTGAATTCTTGCACACTTTGCTCCATCTGTATTGCCTTGGTTTGGAATGATTTCAACATATTATGTTTAGCAATAACCCTCTTGGCCCAGATGATCAATGTAGTTATGTATTTAACTCCAATAGTCTGAAGTTCTGCAGTAGGAATGGAGTTGAGTAGATTTATGGAATTTTGGGCCCATTCTGACGACTTCTTTGCTAAAGTCTCACTCACAACAGTGCATCTATTTATGGCTGTGATGGCTATGTTGTCTTTATCATTGATGAAATTCAAATACACTTTAAACTTGGAAGCTTCAAAAACTATAGAGTCACAAATGATATGTTTGGATCCTTGCAAAAGGCCTTTGCCTCTTAATCTCATCTTCAACTTATATATCCTTTCCTGCAAGGCTTGATTCTCCTTTTTAAATTGAGTCATTCTTTCATCCTTTTCTTATATCTCCTACTTCAATTTATCTGTGCTCCCTTTTAAGCCTTTGATTTCTCCTTCTTTCAGGATAACTTGTGACATAGCCTGGACAAGTCCTTCAGTGTTTGGCCCAACTTCTGCAGTAGGAGGTACAACTACATCCATGTTTATCAATTCTGTCTGATCTTGTGACCACCTCACCTTTTCTTGTTCTAGCTGCAATGCCCTAGCCTTGTAGTTCAATGCCTCTTGACGAAGTGTTTCATTTTCCTGTTCTAGAGAAACCAATTATGTTGTTTGTGGATGCTCTATGGCAGACATCTTCAATTTCTTATTCAAGCTTTGAATCAATTTGTCCTTTTCATCCAATGAGGATTTCACCCCTTGGGGGCCTTCAGATTCCAGCCTCTTGACCCGAGTCTGCTAAGCTCTGTTAGATTCTTTTTCTTTCCTCAACTGTCCTTCCAATTTCATTGCATAAGATGACAACTTTGAATTCTTAAAGCTTAAACTTAGGTTGTCAGAATACAACATATCACTAGTATTCCTGTGGAATTTGAATTTATCTGGAGCACTGATGTTGTCATACCTTATCTTTATCTCATATACTTTTTCTTCATCTGCAACTGTAATGTTAAAGGTCCTCTTCTCAACATCCCTTACTGTGAACATAGAATATTTATGCTGAGAAATATTTTCTACTTCAGGGACTAAATCCCTCATCTCACCCAGAGCCATGTTTCCCTTCTTAGCATAATGTTTTGCCAAGTATTCTTTAGATTGTTAAGTTGCCCCGATGTTTTATCAAAGATGTGTTTCTTGCTGCTAAAGGTTCTTGAGCTACCTTCAGTTTGGAGTTTTCTTTCGTTTTCAACCTCTACAGTGTTAGTGCCACTTTCCACCATATCTAGATTTACTTGTTCTCTAGGCTCTTCCTCCAAATTCACTATCTGTGGAGACTGTGAAATCTTCATCTTCTTAGGAGCAGTTTGTTGATCACTGGTCACCATGGCCTCTGAACTGCTTCTCTTGTTGTAAACACTCATCTTAGGAACTTTGACTATCATTTTCTGAGGAGCTTTCTGTGTTTGACTTTGTTGCAGGGTTGCCTCCACTTGTTGTGTTTGAGTTGGTTGCAATATTTCTTCCATATCAACATTAACTTCTAGGTTTTCCAGTTTATCAAAACCCTCAACATGTTCATGCTCATAAGGGGCATGTTTGTTCATCAATCTCCTCTTGGATATGATTTGGTGTGGATTATATCTCCTTCCTTGTAGCTATGAAAAACCAAACTCTTTGAGCTTTGCTTGAATCTATGATAAACATGATCTAGTTTTGACAATGAAGAGGCCAATGATAAAAGGGGATTTGAGGTTAGAGGCTTTGTGCAATTTTAGGAAATGATCTGTCACAGATATAATTCTTTGTCTGATGAATTCAAGGGAAAAGACTCTGGGGGTCAGAAAAATAGGCAATAGATAGGGGGATTCATGACAACCATAACCCAGATCACTGTTGAGTGCATGAATAGTACCCAATCTCCCGCTTTGTTCTCCGGATTTGGCTGTAGATAACTCTTCATGTCATCCAAAACTCTAGGTAGGTTGGTGTTGAAAATCAAACTGTAAACCCTGTACATGATTTTGTTGATGAACATGAGCAATGTAATCCTCTTACATTCAGTTGATATGAATGTTTATTCAGGAAATTCACTCTTATTGGTTTCCAGGAAAATCTTCAGCAAATAAGTGTAATATATGAAATGCCTTAGAGAGCGAAAATTCACTATCTGTTTACGGATATTATCAGCTATGAATTGATCAAAACTGATACAAATTGACTGATCAGACTCTAACCTGAAAAATACCAATAGGAAACCGAGAATGACTTCGACCACATGTTTGTCATTATCTAGACCTAAGACTTGACTCAAAAGGGAACATACCGACTAGACTTCAATAACCATTATACTCACATTCATTGGCAAAGACAAACTCTATGAAAAATGTTCTGGTTTGAAAATTGTCTGTAAAAACAAATCTCGTACTTCTGATGGACATTCTTTGTATACCCTAATTAGCTTTTCTTCATTGAAAGGTTCAGACAAGGCGGAGAAAGACTCTGGTATATCGAGGGAATCTCGAATTGGCAGACTCGCTACCCTATACATGACCTCAGATCCTTTTTTATTCACTACGACCTTTTCTTCATGCAAATACTATTCAACATACTAACCTATGAATTCAGGAAAAGGGAAAGCGATTTCGACAACATACATTACTATGGATTCCTGGACTGCTTCAAGGAACGGTATACACCTTCCTACATTGTCGGATAGGTTGCTTCTGGAAACAGAGATGGGAGAAATGGTGATTTCAGTATCAAAGATGTCTAAATCTTGGTCAATTAGGGTTTCTTAATTCACCTCAGGTTCTTGTTCTATTACCAAAGTTACGATAGGATCCATGGTCGTGACCAAAAATACCTGGATATGAGTAGAAATGGCGTGCACTTTGCGTATTGTTGAGCTACAATTGAACTAGGGTGTTCGTGCCAAGTTTTAAATGGTCCAACGTTCAAAATAGTAATAAAATAAATAACCAATTCCCTTTTATACCTTTTCCAAATTTTGGGGGCGTGAGGGAGTGGTTTGGGGAAACCCGCTTTTCACCCTGAAATGCTTCTAGTGGTGCCACATAGCTCCGATCGAAAACCACGGTTTAGATTTCAACCCACTTTCTGAAATTATCCTCTGCGTAGCTTCTCCCCCTGAAATGATCCTCGACCGTCGATATGGAGAGCTCGTGATATGCGATGTATCGGATCCCATCACCTTAGCGCCCCTGCCATATTTATCCTCTTCCTGCCAGATTTAGCCCCTTCCCTGGTTTATCGGGCTTCCAAACCAATTTAGTTCCTCACTAAGTCCAGAAATAATGATTTCACATAAATTTTAATGGTGATAACATGGGCTCCAACTAGGGATGCTATCCTCCCAACGAGGTAGCAAAGAATGACAGACCAAGTTCCTACCCATCGTGATTTATTTTACTCCTGCAACTAAATCTATCAACATCTTATTCACAAAACTCAAATTATACTCAACATAACTTAGGGCCTTCGCTTTGAGCTTCAATTTCTGCTGATTTGATTTCGATTGCTTCAACGGAAAAACAAAAATGATTATATACAATGAATGAAAAGGGTGAAAAATCCTTTAAGCAAGATAATGCTTGAGAAACCTTCCATTCACAGGTCCTCCACCAACAAGATCTCCATTGTGTTCATGTAGCAGATAGGCATTATTTCCCTGGTATGCCACAATTTTGAAAGGTCCTAGCCATAGATGGTCAAATTTCCCATGCTTTCCTCTGTCTTCATTCCTAGGGTCCCATTTCAACACCAAATCCCCTACATTGAAATCATCCTCCTTATTATGCCTGTCAAAAGCCTTTTTATTTCTATCTTGGTGCAATTGAGAGTTGTTGAAGGCTTTCTCTCTTGTTTTCTAAACATTGATTAGTTCATTTGTTCTCCTTTGAGTGGCATCTTGTTCAACATCTTGCTCTTGTAAAAATCTCATCATTGGAAATCCTAATGAATTAGGAAAAATCGCCTCTGTTCCATACACAATCTGGAAGGGTGAAGTAGCAATAGACCTTTTAGTTGTGATCATGTCATCCCATAGTGCATGGATGAGCTTCTTGTGCCAAGCCTTTTTGTTATCTTGCAAAAAATTCTTGATAATTTTGGTCGAACTCTTATTGGATGACTCAGCCAACCCATCACCTTGAGGGTAGTAAGATGTGGAATGGCCAAGAGTTATATTGTAATCACTGCAAAATTTTTCCATCTTTTTGGACTTAAATGATGCTGCATTGTCTGTGATGATTTTGATTGGACAACCAAACCTAGACAAAATATTGTTCTCCAAGAATTGAATGATAACATTATATGTGGCTTGCCTTGTGGGAACTACTTCAATCCACTTGGTGAAATAATTTGTGGCTGTCAGTATCCATTTATGTTGAGCTAAGGACTGTGGATGAATTTGTCCTATGAAATCAAGGCCCCATTGTCTAAAAGGTGCTTCAACAAAGATATGATTCAGGGGCAAAGGCTGTAATTTTCTCTTTCCATCAAAACCTTATCATTCATGACAGCTTGAAACTTCTTTGTAAACATCATAAAAAATGCTAGGCCAAGAGAAACCAGCCCTCAATATCTTGTGCATAGTAGTTTTCCAATAATGGTGTTCTCCACAGTCACCTTTATGAAACTCTCTGATGGTATTTTCCACTTATTCCTCCAGCAAACAACTCAACAAGATTCCTCCAGAATCCTTCCAATACAAAGATTGATTTAAAATACAAAACTTTGATGCTTCAGCTTCAAAAACCCGACCTTGGTTTTGCTCAATTTAGGAGGATCCTGCAAATTTCTCAACACATAAATAATGTCAGCATACCATGGGGAGTCAAGGAATTTTTGGGATACCTGATGGGCCTTTTCTTCTTCTAAATATGCTGACAAATCAACAATGAAATTAATTCCCAAGAGCTCACAATTTGTTTATGCCATCATCTTTGTAAGTGCCTGCCCTTTCATCAACTTGGTAGGCTTGATCTCAAGGTCATACTCCAACAACACAACTATCCATTTGCCCCTTTTTCCCTTAGGGTAAGGCCGAGTTAAAATTTCCTTCACAGAACTGTTGGGTACATAATCAATGGTATGAGAATGCAGGATATAAACTCTAAACTCCTTTAGGGCCTTGACCAGTGCATATGCATTCTTTTCCATGATATCATACTTTAATGGGGAATTGCTCAATGTCCCGCTATAGTATGTTATAGGCCTCTCAAAATTATGTTCATCCTTTTGTAACAAGACACCAACAATTGGTGTGCTTTGAGGCAAAAGAAAACAATATAAAGTGTTTTTCAAAATTGGGACTGGCCAACACTGGGAATTTGGTCAATGCCACTTTAATATCTTCAAAAGATTTTCTGGCTTCAGGGGTCCACTTTATCTCACTTACTTTCTTGAGCATGTTGGTGATATGCTTTATGATTTCATCCAGGTTAGGGATGAATATTCTCATAAAATTTACTTTTCCCAGGAAGGATTGCACTTCTTTTTTGCTTCTGGGTGTGCCAATTTTAAGGATTCCCTCAACTCTATTGGGATCTATCTTTATTCCCTCCTTTGAAATAATGTGACCAAACAACTTCCCCTCTTCCATGCCAAAGTTAGATTTCTTGGGGTTCAATGAAATGCCAAACTTAGTACACTTTTGAAAAGTGCTCCTTAGATGCTTAAGATGTTCTTCACCAGAAAATAAATATACAGTGATATTATCTAAGTAAATAACAATAAATTTATCTTTCTCATCAGCAAAAGCTATATCAATATCCCTTTTAAAATTTTCTTATGCATTCATGAGCCCAAAAGGCATTTTGACATACATGAAGGTTTCCCATGGTGTTGTAAAGGCTATCTTTTTCTGATCATCAAGGTGTACCATGATTTGATTGTACCCAGAGAAACCATCCACCATTGATATCTTTTGAGAACCAACCACTTTCTGTAGAATATGATCCATTTTAGGCAGTGGGTAATTGTCCTTGAGAGATACTTTGTTCATATTGCTAAAGTCTACACATAGTCTGATCTCTCCACTCTTTTTTTTGACAGGTACCAGATTTTCCACCTAGTTAGAAAACCTTAGAGAAGGATCTTGGCTTCAAACAACTTCTTTATCTCGTTTTCAATCAAGGGCAACAAAAAAGGATTGATTCTTCTTAATTTTTGTTTGAAAGGTTTATGATCCTCTTTGATTTGAATCACATGTTGAATCACCTTGGTATCATAAAATTTCAGATCTTCATAAGTCCATGAAAAAACATCAGGAAATTATTTCATTAAATTGATATATATTTGCTTGACCTCTGGGCTAAGTGTCTTGGATAGCTTGATAATATTGGTATCCTCCTGAGTCCCAATGTTGCAATCTTTAACATCTCCCTCATTTGCAGTAATTTTAGGACTCCTGGTCACATCATCATTGTAAAAGATTTTTTCTAATGGGACCAGGCCTTTGGGAATGATGTTATTTTTTAGCTTCATTATATCCTTACCAACAATCTGATTCTTGAAATAGCCATCATTTGCTAACACAACTGCATCTTATTCTTCACCACAATATTCCTCATCAATATTCAAATTTTCAAATTCACCCTCCATCTTAAGGAAACTTTATATTTGTTTATCATCTTCGAAAAATTTCCAGTACTTAATGTTATCTGGTACTGTTGGCATGTGCTTGACCTAAATCTCATATCTTTTGTTAGAGAAAATTGGAATTTTGAAGACTAAGGCTGAAGTAGTCAGGGCATCAACAATTTGATTATGCCCTCTTGGAATCACTGAAAGATTATACTCTGGAAATTATTCAAGAAGATCAAGCACTAGATTTCTATAGGCCCTCAGCCTAGGATGCTTTGCTTGGTATATACCCTTTATCTAATTGATAATCATCTCAAAATCTCCATACACAACTATTCTCCTAGCACCCATTTCTTTCAAAGTCTTTAATCCCAACACTAATGCCTCATATTCAACCATGTTATTTGTGCAATCGAAAGAAAGTTTATAGGAACAAATTTTTGTGCTTCCTTTGGGGAGGTTAATCCACACACTAGCCCCTACTCCTTCTCTGCTGACAGCTCCATCAAAGCTCATATTCCACATCCAATTTTCTGCATTACTTTGCTGCTCTGAACTTTCTTCATTTTACTGATCAGATTGGTCTTTGGAAGTCATATCAATATTTGACACTTTCTCTTCAAAATTCGAATCATTAAAGAAAATGAAAGAACCAATCTCAGTTTCCACAGAATAAATGGGATGGTTGTTTGGTTGGGCTTTGTTACTGACCATGTACTTGAGAAAAACCTCCGTGTACAACCTCATATCTTGGCCAAAAATAGGGATAGTAGCATATGACATATCCATTTGCAAAGTCCCTTTCAACTTTGTATCCCATGACCTAGATAACAACATACCAAATTTAGGAGGGATATCAGCAACCACCACATCCATGACCATATTTTTTGTTGGAATTTGAGACAAAGATACCACCAGATATTTGATTAGGCCCAAGCACTTCACCTTCCTTGAATCAAAGGAGAAAATATATTTGTAAGGACTTGTAATGTCCAGGCCCAATTAGTCCATGACTACCTCGGGCATCGGATTATGGGATGCTCCTAAATCCAACATAGCATTGTGTAGAGTCATATCATGAATCTTCATACTGACATAGAAAGGAGGGACCTCATAAGCCTCACTACTCTCCTCTACATGTGGGCCAAATAAGATGGCATGATGATCATCTTGTATATTTAAAGTATCAGAAGTTTCTTCCATATTGAGCATCTTAATGATCTAATTCCTATATTAATTGTTCTTTATTAGCTCATTGAATGGAACAGAAATTTTACTTTTGGCCATCTCACTTTCAAAGTTAAAGGAAGAAGAGGTTTTCTCTACCTCTTTGATGACTGTCTCCTTTCTTGTTTCAGGTACTTTCTTTGGAAGTTCTTCCTTCTGCTTTCCTTTATCCACAACATCCTTTGTAATAGAGTCCTTTTTAAGCTGACTTGAAGAAGGTGTGTTATTTTGAGATTCTTTTGTAGGATTTCCCTTTGGAGGATTTGCATGCATCTTTTTGTTTTGAATATTATATTGTTTTTGGAATTGCACGATGGAATTCTGCAGCCCTATCTGGTAATCTTCCTTTTCCACTGACAATCTTTCATCATCCTTCTGCATGGATATTTCATTTTGATCCATGAACTGGTCATGTTCTTCTTTAGTAAAAAACACCTATGTTTCATTACCATCACAATAATGCCTGTTGTCTTCAAAAGTTCCATCAAAATTTTCATTTACATAATTATTTTGAAAATGAGGTCTTATTTGTTGATCACCTTGGTTCCTCTGATCTCTTTGTCTGATTTGTGGAACTAATGGTCTCCTTTGGTTCCTGGGTGGGACATCAACCT
>SNQJ01S0229703.1:0-14336 GCA_010110895.2 Picea sitchensis
ATTTTACAACTGGTTGTATAGTTTTGGACCTTTTAGAAATGATTTTTTGGTAATTTTGGTCCATGGGTGGACTCATAGCTGTTTGAAGATGTTCGATTCCTATAACCATTTGCGGACGAAATTGCAGTGATAATAGATGCTCCCTGATGGATGAGGTTAGGAGCATACAGATAGTCAAAATTCATCAATGTTTCTTCTACTGAGAGTACCGTTGTAAGAAAGAGAGATAGTGAGAGTATCAAGAGTGACCCGTTGGAGGGAGAAGGGAACCTGTAGGACCCAACCTTTCGCAAGGTGTGGAAAATAAATTGTGTACAAATGAGGCGGGCATGCCCCATGATCGTGTCATGTAACTCAAAAAAGGGTGTTTTATAGTAACTAAAACTGTGTGTTGATGTAGAAAACTGCAGTGCCCTTAGGGGCGATTTTGATAAAGGAAAAGGACAATTATGATGAGGAACATACTCTGAAAAGTAGGCAATGCCACCTGTAAGAAGTATCATAGATTCTGTGGGCATTGATAGCCTAGCAAAGTTCAGAGGTATTTGGCAAATATAAAAAGCAACTACAATAGTTACAAAGTAAGACCCACCATAACATGAGAAAGTGTTGAAGCCGAATGTTATGGGGGTCAATGACAGCAGAGAGCAATGATGGGACTCCCTGTGTCATTCAACACTTCTCATTGTAAAGGTAATGAGAGTCAAGATACTGTCACCCTTCTGGAAATTGTGTTGATGTCGACAAAAAGGGAGATGAATCTCCAAGAAGTAAAGGGTTTTGTGAAATCCACTAGGTGAGGTCAGGAATTGAGGAGGTACATGAATGAAGTAAACATGCATGGAGAATCAAGACTACACTTGGCTGGGAATATATGCGAAGTATAAGTGGATGCAACTGTTTAACTAGGTCAGGTGTTAGGGGGAGAACGAGACGTGGGATACGTTGTGCCAGAGGCGAAACAAAGTGAACAAACTCAAAGAGTAAAGGTAGGTGGCCTATGGGATACTCAAAGTTTATGGACGTTTAGGTGATAAGGAATGCCCCAACCAAGGGTGACATGGGTTTCGTTTTCCAAAAAGGAAGGAGGTCACCAAGGGTGACGACAAAAAGATATCTAAAATATTGGAGAAAATGGCTTAGTTACAAAAAGAATTAAGAAATCAGTGGTGATAATAATGAAGATACAGAAACAAGTGCCCCAGTGTGAGATGGCTTGGACTGAGGATGGCGCAAGTTGGTTAAAAAATAAGTGGGGGGTTAGGGCCCCATAGGCGGGTTTCTGTAGTAGGGAAATGTATAGAGGGAAATTTGAAGATGGGAAAACCGACGGTGGTTGAAATGGATGGTAAATGATGTTGTGGGAGTGCATTCAAAACAAAACCATGAGGAAGTGCCCTGGGAGTCCATTGGGTAGGATAGAAAAATGAGGAGAAGGATTATGTGGCTGATTTGCAACATGATGTAAGACTATCAGGACTCCCATCCCTAAAGGTTGAAAACAACATGAGTGTCAAAGTGCCAAGGGGAGCTATGAATGGGACAACTCATGTGGGGGAGAGTGCTATTGGGTGACAGTACCCAAAATGTTGTGGAGGTGACGGTATTGCAGAGCCAGATATAGGGACCCTAAAGGCAAATTTCAGAGGGTGTGATTGGAGATGCAATTGAGATTCAGAGGGAATGATTACATTCCAGTGTTGATTAAATACCTGAAGGGGTCACACTGGTGTGTGATGACCAAGTACCTACACACATGACAACCAAATACCTGATGTGAACAATATTTGAAGATAATTGAACACATAACCATTTATTTGATAATTTTGAACATGAGCATGCGTACCTAAATAGGGTATGGAAAAATGGGTCCCCGAGGGCTAAGGATGAAAAATGGCATGGGGATTGTCTTGATGTAGATGACAGGGTGTTGATACCATGGCTGAAGATGGATTGAAAAATGGACGCTCGAAGCTCCCATAATTGAGACTGGAAGTCTGGGAAAATGGACTATATATAGCTATGGGGCCCACATTGCCACCTCATTTGTACTTGCTGCTATAGTTGTGAGAGAGGAGAATGTAGAGTAGATTTGGAGATTCCAAGAGTGCGAGGAAGCCGATCCAAGAGGTGCTAGAGTCAGGTTAGTGGTCTCATCCTCATGTATAGTAGTTAGGTGTCAATTTTTTGGGTAGGACCGTACGGATGGATGTACGGTGAATTTTGAGGGTTGTGGCCTCCCAAGTGAATGGGTGATAAATGGTGACCCACGCATGAATGTGGGGATGTAATGGGTACAATCGCGCACGGGGGTGCGCTATTTGGGAAAACAAGCATGCATGGGGTGCACGCCTGTCCGAAACCCAACCACGCATATGTGCGCGACTGTGTTGTTGGCAATTGTGCATGAGTGCGCAACTGTGTAGTGAACAAGCGTGCACTAAATGCACACCTATGAGATTAATAGGCGTGCATACATGCAGGCTTGTGGGGTAAATAGGTGCACATGTGTGCGTGCCTGTGGGGAAAATAGTCGCACCTTTGAGGCAAAGTTGAGGGTGAGAAAGTTGATGGTCCTCTCTCTCTCTTTTTCTTTTTTGGGAGATTTTGGTGTTTTTGTGATGGTTGATCGAGCACTGTATATGTGGATGCAGGTGATCATTGGGGACGATGCCAGTCTGTTGGAGAGAGAGGGACTGGGCCCAACTGAGGGAGGTTGTTTGGGATGAGGAGCTGGAGGCTCGTGGTGCTTTGGTGGCCTGTGGGCTGCTGAAGTTATTTTAGTGCCCACTATTGAGGGCATAGGAGTATCTGCTGCAATTCCTAATCTTGATGTGGAGTCCAAAGTTGCATTGTTTTATTGTCCGTAGAGAGCACTTGGCATTATCTGTTGAGGAGGATGTCTATTTTCTGACTGGGCTCCCTTTTCAGGGAACCCTGCTGCTGGCTGAGTCAGTGGTAGTTGGAGAAGGGAATTTGGCTACCCTTGCCCATACATATTATTCAAGAGAGGATTTTATGTCTGGTTTAGTGGTGAGGATTGGGGCGATGGATGCCCTGGTACATTTTTGCATGGAAGCGATGCTTGTGAGAGTGTATGGGTCTATTGCAACTCAGCATATCAGTGGTGGCTAGCTGAGGATCATGCAGTAGGCACTAGGGGGTGAGAATTTCACCTGGGGCTGGTGGGGTACCTTCGCTAGAGGGAGGACCTGGTGTCAGAGCACTAGAGGCACCCTAAGGGCTGCTAGATATGTAGTTGTGTATCTGATATATAGGCTGGTGAGCCCATTTTGTATAGTTGTGACATCCAGTTTTGTATTGGTAGGGATGAGGTGATTCAATTGCCTACGAGCGATGTACTATTTTTGTAAACACTTTATGACATGTGGATTGATATATATATATATATATATGGATATACATTTTTGGATCTTTGTGTACATGTGTGATGTGTCTGTTGTTGATGATTTTGGTTTTTGATGTAGTGGATGATGTCTAATCTATATGTTGTGACAGATCTCTAATGGTTTATGTGTATGTGAAGATGTTTTTATGTGATATATGCCAATCTAGTATAATGTTAGCCATGTTATCTACTATTTGATTGAATTGTCTTTAGATATGTGTAAATATAATGGAATCAAAATGTCAAGATAAAAGTCTAACCTGCAGGTATTTGCGAAAGAGGCAAGGATCACAGATGCGGTATACATTGTTGAGCTGGAGGATGACAAGTTGGGAATATAATAAGACGCGAAGGTGATGAATATGGAGATGATTGTCTCTGGAGAGGTGGTTTCTGAATTTTTGTGTTCAGAGATAGACAAGAAGATCGTCGTACCAAGGGTCATCTGAAGGGATTAAAAAAAGATGTTCATCAGGGAGGTTGGTATTGACTGGTGGACTGGTAGTGTCGGAGGGAAAATCCGTGATAAGTTCGGCGAGGATGGGAGATTTCTTGCTCTTGGGTGTTGAAAATTTGAGATCGTATTCCTGAAGGATGATGATCCATCGAGCAAATTTACCGTTAATTTGTCGACGATTGAGAAAGTATTGCATGGGGTTGGAATCTGCAATAACTTTGGTAGTTCGAAGCAGGATGTAATGGCGCAGTTTTTGGACTACGAGAACAACTACGAGGGCTAGCTTTTATTCGTTATTTTACTTCAAGGGTGTTCCTGAAAGGTTTTTACTAATGTAGTAAATCACATGCTCATGGGCATCATCCCCTATTTGGACAAGCACTCCTGCTACTGAAACGGCTGAAGCGAGTATATAGAGGAGATAATCATGGTTATAGTCAGGTGGACTAATCAACGGGGTGTTGGAACGAGCCTCTTTGATATCGTCAAAAGAAGTTTGGGCATGCTTATCCCATTGGAATGGGATGTCGTGATGAAGTAAGTGAAGGAAGCCATGTGTGCGAGTAGCATAATCTGGGACAATGCATCGTAAAAAGTTGTCTTTGCCTTGAAGGCTCTGTAGTTGGCGTAAATTCCGTGGTGGTGGAATTTCGGTGATGGATTGGAATTTGAGGGGGTCCACATTAATGCCACATTGGGAAACTATGAACCCAAGAAGGCACCCAGCAGTGATGCAGAATACACATTTGAGGGGATTCAAGTGGATATTGTATTGATGACACCTGTGGAATATTATTCGTAAATCATCGAGATGCTAAGTGTGTTTCTTAGACTGGGCGGTGAGGTTGTCTAAGTATGTGAGGATGATATGGTCCAGATCATGAAACATGTATGTCATGTCCCGTTGGAAAGTGGTGCCAATATTCTTGAGGCCAAATGGCATGACACGATACGCAAAGGTTCCCCAAGGGGTTGTGAATGAATTTTTGTACTAATTGGTGAGGTGAATTTTGATTTGGTTGTAACCAGAGAAACCATCCATGAGGGACAAAGCCTCGTGACCTGTGCAATCATCGATTATTTGGTCGATGAAGGGTGTTGGAAAGTCGTCTTTGGGACATGTGTGATTGAGGTCACGGAAGTCCGTACAGACACGGATAGTGCCCTATTTTTTGTTAACAGGGATAGGGTTGGAGACCCATGACGTATAGGCTATGGGGTAAATGAACCCTTCAATGCGTAGTTTGTCAATCTTAGCTTTGATGGCCCAACCTTGGATGGGTGTAATGGTCGCTAGTTTTGGCAGACAGGTGTGATATTAGGCCAGGTGTCTATGCGATGTTCGACAATAGAGGGATCAAGGCCATGCATCTTTATTTATGACCAGGTGAAAATGTCTCGGTATTCCTGGAAGAGGGATTTGTAGGTGGTGAGTTCTTCTGGAGAACATGCAATTCCAATAGTGATTTCCTCTAGAATTCTAGATTTGATGGAAATATCTATTTTGATGGTTGGGGATATATTGGCCATATTGTCTTCTTCGAAAGCGTCGGAGGTAGGGATAGGGTTATTGAACCAATATATATGCCTTGGTGGTATAAAATATTTGGTTTCAACTACGTATATGGGGTGTTGGTTAGGAGGCATGAAGTATTCTTGTGAAAGAAAGAGCGCTATGTAGTGGAGCGCATCCCATGGGTAATCGGTGGTAGTTAACTCCTCGAGGATATCTTCATAACAATGAAACTGATGTGAATGTAGGGGATCGAGAGGAGTGATCCTGGTGACTGTCACTATGGAATTATCTCCTTATGACAAAGACATAGGGGGATTGATGGAGGGGGATCATGATGGTTTGCTTGACATAAAACAAGTAGCCAGATATTGTAGGTTAAAAATGGTAGTCGAGCATAGAATGTTCATGGGGAACTGGATTGGAGAATTGGGGGGATTTGGGGATAACTCCTCATATAAATCATCTAGGAACCAAGGGGGATAAGGGAGTTTCTCAGGTTCTGGTGGGAATATATGAACCATATCAATTGATGGGGTAAGGGTATTTATCAGGTCTGTTGGAGGAGGGGGGGTATGATTTTGAATAAGGGCCAGTTGACGATGCATGTGTTCAATGATCATAAGACATTGATATGTGAAATGGTCAAGTGATTCGTATAGAGAGCAAGGGAATCTCATGCGTTCGTTGATTGAGGTTTTGACATAAGGGATGTCGGTGACAGGAGTTGAGGTGGGTGTTTGCTGAAATCTCTATTGTACAATTGTTAATGTCTGTCAGAATTGAGGTAAGCTAGACAATGGTGTGTGTAATGGCCATATTCTGAACAGATGGCATGTGCAAATTTGGTTCATAGTCCTTTGTTACTTGTGTTCTGTGAGATAGCGACAATACTGGAGGAAGCAACGAGCGGTGGTGGTGCTCGAGGGAGTTGGATGAGATTACGTAATTCAGGGAGATATGGGCATTTGTTGGTGGGGTGTCCATATTTCTCGCATAGTGCATAAGGAGGTTGGACATGGGGGGGAAGTGGAGTTGTAGGTTCCTTATTATTTCTCTTGCCCCCATCTATAGCAGGGGTGTTAGTGAGTGGGGGTGTAGGGGGTATGGTGGGAGTGAGTATGGGAATCTACATCGAGATTCCTTCTGTTTGGGGAGGGAGGGATGGTTGAGGGACCCTCTCAGGTGGATGTAAATACCAAACTAAGATTTCCATCACCATATTAGGAAGGGTAAGCATTGCAGCGACCTAGAAATCTTGTATACTTGGTGGGGAGTAAAAGAAATGGATTTGGGTAAGGGCTTGGGGGACTATTTCCCAAACTGGTATCTGGCCCTGGGGAAGATCAGGAATGGGTCGAGCTAAATTAGTTCCATGGGATTCTTGAGGGAGAAGTTTTGTGACTAGTGGGACGTCAGGGATGAAAGAGGCCTCTGTTGAAGGGAGGTTAGTTTCAGTTGTCGTTCTGTTGGAGGATACGACACATACTTGTGTAGAGGGATGGAGGAGTAGTGGTGCTCCGTGGTAGGTCCCTAGAAAGGATGGGTCTTTGAATATTCTGGGGCCCATATCAATGAGCATATAGGCATCGAGATTAGTGTGGATAAAAGGGAGGATGTCATCGATGTTGGATGAAGAGTTAGGCTCGTAATGCGATACTTGATCGATGGTAATGATCTTTCCATTATGGGGAAACATCATGGTTCAGAATACAGAAGAGGCGATGGCCTTCATAACATACATGTAGCTATGACTGAACAAGATATTGTAGTTGAACGGGGCGTTGATAACCTCAATGTCAATCAGAACGGTTTTTCCCCCGAGCTCGACAGGGACATTTTGGAAGATTCCTTCAGGGGATGAGGGTCTGCCATCGTAGGCTCTTAAGGTAATGGAAGATGGTATGAGTTCGAGGGAACCAAGTTTATGCCATACATATTTGGACATTATATAGGTGGATGTGCCTTCATCAATGATGCATCGATGAACTATAATGTTCCAAATTTTTACAGGGATTTGAAAAGCGATAAGAGCAGGGAGGCGAGGTTCTCCGCTGTTGAGGTCAAATGTGATGAGTCGGGTATTGGCTAGGTCGACTTCTCCCGGGGTGGAAAGTAAGGAATTTCACTGGGTGGGACAAGTTTGAAGGACCTCTAAGACTGACGTGGAAGCCAGGGATTGTGCCAAGTCATCGACCAAATTGTAATTATGAGCTGCCCTAGCTTGAGGATTGTGGACATTCCTGCACAATGGGATGCGATGAATACGAAGGGCGGTTTCAGTATTAGGGTGAGGAATTATGAGAGGGGGTCTTGTTGTGACTGGAATTTCTTCCGGGGTAGTGGGAGTGGATTCAGGGGGTGTTCTATACTAATGACTATGTTTTTGCAGAAGGACTTCTTACTCACTGGTAAGGAGGATAGTGTGATTGGTAGAGGTGCCCATATTGGGATATTGTCCCAACTGTGGTGGGGTCGGCTGCATGTCAGGTTGGGTATTTTTGACCCCTTGGTGTGGGATGGGGTTTTGTAGTACATTTGGGGGTGGTTGTTGTACATATGGTTATGGGGCCTGCTGAGGTGCAGGCGGTGCTAGGGGACGTGGTCCATTCACATAATCTTTCATCCATTTAAAGTCAGCGCTTTGGGGGCAATGGTGAGTATAGTGACCAAACTCACTGCAAAGGGCACAAGGGAAGGTGGTCCTAACATTGTTTTTGTTCCTTCCTTGACGTTTTTTGTTATTTCCCCCTTGGGGGTTTTGGTTCCCCTAGTTTTGGTTGCCCTCGACAGACTGGTTCTACTGGGGTTGGTTCTGGTTTCCTCATGGTCCCGGATTATTATTGTTCCGATTTTTTCCTTTCTCTCTGGTACTGTTCGATTGATGGGGTGGATTTTCCCTATTCAACTATTCAAAATTTTGATATTGCTGAATGGGAGAGGGTTGAACAAAATTAACCCCAATGTGTGGTGGTCCTTGTGGTGGAGCCATAGGCTATGGGGGGCCAAAAAATGAAAAGTATGGATTATGTTGAGGCGATGCTCCATAAGGTACATAAGAGGGCATGGTGCTTTCACTAGTGCTTAGGGTATAGATCGGGGTAGAGGAAGTATCAACACTTGGTTAGATAGGTGGGTGTTTTAAGGGTGTCGACGGAGGTGCACTTATGGGTGGAGCCAAGGAAATAGGGTATGGTTGTTGATAAGGTGGAGGAGGATAATAAGGGATTCCTCCATATGTCGGTGGATATTGAGGTGAACCATACATGGGTTATTGTGGAGGCGGTGGGTTGTGGTGTGTAGTATTACCAATCAATGTGTCTACGAAGTGAGACATCCCAGGTTTGTCTTGCCCAAATGGCATGGGTTTTGGGGCATCCAGGAGTACCATGTAGAGGTATCCGTACTGGGCATAGATGATTTCGAACTGTTGGGTCTTGATAATGGCTTCTTCTTCAGTCTGGGGGAAGGTGATGGCCACATCTTTGGCAAGGAGGGAAACAAGTGATTTGAGGAACCAATTGAGACATTGTTGGGGGGTAGCGTCATCTTTGCAGAGGCTACATCACCGATGTCATTCGTGGATGTGGTCGACAATATGTGTAGAGGCAGTTAGTTTGAAATCTAAGAGTAGTTCAAGTCCATTGTCATGACAAATGTGTAATTGAAAGAAGGTCAAAAATGCTTTGGCCAAGGATTCAAAAGTCACGTGGGACCCAGATTTTTCTTCGACATACCATTTGGCGAATGGGCCAGTGAGTGTACGTTGAAATAACCTTAATCGAATGGAATCATCCATGATGTTGTTCGAAGAACACCATAGGTGAAATGTCATGATATGGTTGGCAGGATCATCTCCTTCTTTTCCTTCAAACTTGGGGATGTCTGAAGGGAGTTTGGTAGGCATTGCAGGCCATGCAGAGTTGTACAATATGGGATCATTGGTGAGTTTAGTCAGATCTGGTATGTTGAGGGAGGCTAAGGATTAGTTTCAGCCATAGTGTGAGTGTTCTGAGTACTTGACCCTTGGAGTGGACTAGGTGGGTTTGTACTTCCCCCTTGAGAGGAATTCCCCCCCCCCTACTTCCGTGTAAAGGAGAGTAAGTTAAAGGTGGACCTTGGGAATTGGAACCAAGGAAATCTAATCCCAATATAGTGGCACTCACAGGAGTGTGAGAAGGTGGAGCCGATGACTTGGAAAGTCTAGGAACTCCCCCTAGAATAGGAGGGAGGTTTAGCAAGATTCTGGAATGAAGGAGGTTTTGTGGGTCCCCTATGATGTCCGACTAGCTGAGTGAATCTGTGCGAATGGTGGTGAGAGAAAAAAATAAAAAAGAGCCTTTGCTGCAATTTTTGAACTTTACACGATATATAAACAAATCAAATGTAATCAGAAGTGTATCATACATAAAGTGTTTTGATAAAGAAGAATATATATGGATAGGTGGATTTTTTCCGCGTGGGGGAACAAAGAAAACACATGCTCGTGTCCTAAAATACATAATGTCATTCCTCTCAAAATAGCACTGGACCTTCCAATAGAACTCGACAGTGGGGTCTAAAGCCACCGGAAGAGAAACTAGTGAAGGGTGAAGCAATCAATTATAATGAGGGGTAGAGGTGTCATATCCTGAAAGAGATGGTGATATTTCCCAATAGCCACACAAACTCTGATCAAGGTGCAATTGTAGCCCATAATTGTCACCTGGGTAGATGTCCTAAAATTTGGTCACTAGGTACCTCGGTCAAAGTGTGACATTTAGATTTTTGGCCTAAGAAATGGGTCATGGGATGGATCTCGTCCAAGAAGTGGCTGCCTCAAGGGGGGATGCACAGAACAACTGGACCTTGGCCTTCAAGCCTTCATGGGTATCTCCATGCCTTATGGTGTTAGGAACACTTGACTTGGAGGATTTAAAGTTCCCTATTTGACAACTTCTATTATTGAAAATGTGAGAACCAAATAACGGGGATTTATTTGGATGCCTATCCCCAAAATCATACTTAGACTAAAAGATTTCTTTTGGCACCTCCTATGGAGGAAAACTTAGTGAGTTTTTAGAAAAAATTTAGATGTGGTTTTTTGAGAGATTGGGGGTGTGATCCAATCTCGTTGAAATTAAGTGGGAGTGGATAGTTTCGTCAAGAAAAGGGGTGGGGTGTTTCAGAATCCCTTTGGAGGAAACTTACTTCAACTTCCATGTTTCAAGAAGAAGACTATGTGAGTGAGAAGTGACTTTTGTGTGTGAGAAGTGACTTTTGTGTGTGAATGAGTGAAAGTGTGCCAATTTTTTAATGAATTAGGTGTCCTCTTGCTGCATGTGGACTTTCCTTGGTCCTTACAAGTCTTTGATTACCTATTGAACTAAATGTCATTGGTACAACCTTGCGGAATTCAAAAGTGTCTAGGAAGTTAGCATGTGGACATGTGGGTCCTTTACTATTCCTTTAACTCCCTAATGTGATTTAATCTAAGAAAGATTTGAAACTATCCTAGATTGTGATCATGTGGGCATGTATGGGCCCATTACAAAACCTTTAAACTTATCTAGTGATTTAATCTAAGAAATTAAATTTCAACACTATCCTATCTTTGTAGCATATGGGCATGTATGGGTCCATTACAATCTTGAGATGTGTTTGAAAAATAAACTAAGAGGACTCCCGATGGGGCTATTTTCCTCTCTTAAAGATTTTATCGTTTTAAGGGAGATGAAATTGTCTTTCAACCTCTTTCTGATTCTCTAGATCACTTTGGATCACGAGAGAAGAGCATAATCAACATTTGATATCCAATTTCTAGTCCTAATGCAAGTTTTATATGTGATGTAGAATGATTCCAATTTTTAGTCAAAGCAAGCCATCCATGTGGCGAAATAAAAAGAAAAAAGAGGAAAAATAATGATTTTTAACCGCTAAGTGCCTATGTGTTTTGACTAATCCCTTTATATGAGAGGGAATGTAAGTGGTGAAGATTAAAACATGCATGGAATCATCTTTAAGAAGGCTATGGGCCTTCAACAGATCATAAAAATCTTACAATGTGTGTTTTTTTGCATAGGTGCATGGGTTTCAGACTAGACAGAGGCGCTCTGAGTGCCAATGCGCGAACCGATTTTTTTTTTTTTAGCGCAGGTGCATAGAAGGCATGGAGTAATGCAGTGATTTTGGCGCATGTGCGCATGATGTGCAACTGTGGGCCAATAAACCCATGCAAAATTGTCACACAGACGTGAAGAAAATCCCGGATGGAATTCTCTCAACTCAACTTTGAATTTGATGTTTTGCAAGTTGTCTTGGGCCAATTATGATACCTGCAGGTTAATTAAGTAAAAATAAGAGCTAAAATAACCCAAATGGGGTAGAAAATTAATACCTTTCCCTAGTGGAATCGCCAATTTGTTGTGCCTCTTTTGTCACCTAAATTAGCAAAACAGAAGTTCTTACAAGCTTAGTTGGGTTAGTTAAGAAAGACAACAGTAAAGGAAAGGGTCAGAAGAATAAACATAACAGACTAAGATAAGAATTAAACTAGGAAAAGAAAAAACAACTAAACTATTGTGCATAAGGACATAAGAACAAGAAACAAAAAAGATTCATGTCACCAATGGAAAGGATTATATTAGTGAAAAGAAAACACAAAAGAGAAAGGGGACTTTCGGTCCCTTCTTCCTCCATGGGAGGGCTCTTGGACCCCCAAGATTGATCTCTTGTTACAACTTGGAAACTTGAAATAAATGGTGAAAGAATCCCAAGCTAACCCACTCAAAAGGTGATGTGGATTACCCAAATGGAATGGTGCTAGTATGCTCTTGATAAGAAAAGAGGTTTCCCCAAGAGAATAGTAGCAGCATAACCTTGCAAATGAATTCATTGAATATGTAGTGCACCCATGGCCTTGTTTTATAGCACCATTTTGAGGTATTGTGCAACCAACTTTTAGTGTGAAAAGGGGTTGTTTAGGGCACCTTTAGGTCTTTGACCAGCCACCCAGCCAGATCCAACTGAGATTTGGATGTCAAATCGATTTGGAAGCTAAACCAAAAGTGGGTGGGAGGCCGATCAACATCATAAATGTGTCGTTTTCAGGTGTGTGTGGATTTTAGCGTCCACAGTCATGCATCGTGCACATGTGCAATTTTTCTACGTTTCTTGATGGCGCATGTGTGTGCGCGCCCTGTGTAGTCATAATGCATCTTGATTTTATAATTGGTTGTATAGTTTTGGACCTTTTGGAAATGCTTTTTTGGTAATTTTGGTCCATGGGTGGACTCATAGCTGTTTGAAGATGTTGGATTCTTGTAACCATTTGCAAATGAAATTTTAGTGATAGAACAGTGTATTCAATATTCAACATCGGTGCATGGGTGAGAAGGTATTTCAATTCCTGAAATTTTTCTTCACATTCTGATGTCCAACTCAGTTTAACCCCCTTTTTCTAGAGGGCAGTGATTGGACAACCACTCTTGGAAAATCATTTTATGAACCTTCTATAATATCATGCTAAACCCATATAGAATCTAATATCGGATACATCATTTGGGGTAGGCCATTCCATAATAGATCTGATCTTGTGAGGGCCTACTGCTACCCCTTCTTCAGAAATGACATGGCCCAAGTAATGCACTTTCTTCTGGAAAAAGTCACACTTTCTAAGCTTAGCATAGAGATGATGCTCTCTTAGTACTTGAAGTACAAGTCTAATATGTTCTTCATGGTCTTCTCTTTTCTTGGAGTAGATTAAGATATCATCAATGAAAACCAATACAATTTTTTCTAGGAATTTGATGAGTACATTTTTCATCAAGCACATAAAAGTGGTGGGTGCATTGGTTAGTCCAAACGGTACCACCACAAATTCATAGTGACCATGCCTTGTCCTGAAGGTTATTTTTTGGATGTCTTCATCATTGATTTGGACTTGATGGTATCCAAACCTCAAGTCAATCTTTGAGAAAATGGAAGCACCCCCTAATTGGTTGAACAAGTCATCTATTCTTGGTAAGGGGTATGTGTTATTTACAGTTGTCTTATTGATTTTTCTATAATCTATGCACAGTCAGAGTGTGCCATCTTTATTTTACACAAACAAGGTTGGTTCTCCCCATGGAGACATAGTGGTATAGATGTATCCTTTGTCCATCATTTCCTTTAGTTGTAGCTTTATCTCAACTAACTCAAGTGTACTCATCCTATAGGGTGTCCTGGAAACTGGCAGTTCTCTTGGTGCAAGTTATATCGAGAAGTCATTGTCTCTTGTCAGAAGTAGACCTGGTACCTATTATGGAAACACGTCTCTATACTCTCTTAATATGGGGTGGTCCTCTAGGTTCAGTTTGTCATCCTCAACAAATTCCAACACCTTTATTACATAGAGAGGACATCCCTTTTTGCAATACTTTTTCATTTGAAGGGGTGATATTTGTCTCACTAAGACAGGTTTTTGAATCCCTTGGATGGTCATCTTTGTCCCTTCTTCATTTACACATTCTAAAGTTTTATGGTAACAATCCAACTTAGTTTTATAAGCATCCAACCAATCCATACCAATCAACAAGTCATAAGATCATAGGGGAAGTATGTTAAGGGTCACTTGGGTGGGCAACCCATCCATGATGAATTGACAAGCTGGTAAGACCTTTGTTACTTTTCTTTTGGTTCTAGTGGCTAGTTGTACCAATCATGGGTTAACATGTCTAACTAGTTGCATTTTACACTTATCAACAGTTTGACGGGCCACATAAATCAAATTAGAACCAGGGTCAATTAAAATAGAAACTATATGGTTGGCAATCATACCTTCCATATTCACCATTGAAGCTTGGTGATCGGCTTGTTTATTATCCAAAGCTGCATAAATTCATGGCATGATCCTAGCCACATCATTAACTGTGGTAGATTGTTGGATGTTGTAGATTCTCTTTTGTTCTGTTTTCTGTGTGGGAAATCCCTCAACA